>WJFB01000046.1:104712-136654 GCA_009870185.1 Pygmarrhopalites habei
GGGGGGGGGGGGGGGGGTATGAGTATAAGACAAGATATTGATTGGGAAAATACCAAGAGGAAACGACGACACATCCCATCACATGCTGGACTGAGCTCAACGTTAAGACAAGGGAAAGAGAGTAGAAGGGGGAGAAAAGAGAATCCTTTTGCAATTCGCCACCAAAACTTCTGTTCTCCACCAAAAAAGAGGATGAAGGATGAGAGTCACGTAGCTTATGACTATTTTCAACCTATATCATATGACATTATATTATATCATTGAAAGAGAAACAGAGTTGCAACCATCTTTTTTCTGGTTCTTGGAAAACTACAATTTTTCGCCAAGCTTATTTTCACCCCAAAAAAATCCAAGTGTGATTACAAGTGTGCTTGTGCGTGTGAAAACACACAAACAATCTCTATCCTTTTGGAGATGATTCTTGGAAATTTTTTGCATATTTGTAATTGTTTTGTTGGAATTTCGAGGAAGAATATAAAACTGATTTCTCAAAATGTATCAGAAACATGGCTTTAAATTTGGTTTGTCCCATAATTCCTTACACAGATGATTGAAGACGTAATAAAATTGGTCACAATTTCGTATGTCCAAAATATATTCGACACATATTTCATATAAAGATGTACACACAGACACTTTCCACAAAAAAGGATTAAAATATGTACGTCCTGTGAGTGGGTGAGCAAAGGATTGGACTATGGAAGGAAAATCCTAAACTTCCTAGACACATGAAATTTATACTCTGTGTTTTTGTCTTAAGCTGTGATACGTAGTAATTTACTCGAGTGTGTAGAAGAGATACTTTTTCGAACAGATAAAGACAACCCAGGAAAAAAGGAGAACACGGCATATCTGTAGATAGCTTTGTAGAGAGGGAGAAGTAAAAAAACTCTTTGCACTTGTCCCTGTAAGAAGATATCGGAAAATTTTCACATCAAGTTCAAGTCAAAGTGACTACATCTGTGGCCTCTTCTTCCTCACTCAGCAAAGTCGTCCTCACTGTTCATCCTTATACCTACACTTCTACACACACACAAAGAAAGAAGGAGTGTGTATGAGAGAGGTAAGTTCGTACACAAAGTACGTAAGGTAAGTTGTTCTCTCTTTCCCTTCCTCTCTTCTCTTCATCTGATCCTCTGATCCCACATCTATTCATCTCTCGATACGATCCATCCATCTTCTTCCAGTGTCCCCTCTCAATCCATTACCTTGGTACAAGAGAGACCGATCATATGTGTGAGCTATGTACTTATACCTTCTACGCGCTTACAACCAACGTCGTCCCTTTATCATTGAATCTCCCCGTCTTCTTCCCTCTGCGTTTTTATCCCTTATCCTTAGTTAGTCCTACTCCTCTTTACTCTAATATACGTTCATGTCCTCCTCACACTTGTAGGAGAAAAGTCTCCATATACTTATACACACGCGCACTTTCCCTTCACTATCTATACCCTCCTTTTTTATAATACACAGTTGACGTACCCCACATTCAATTTCCTTTGCTTCTCTCTTCTCCTCTCCTCCAGAAAACCAAGAGTGGAAACCATCAATGAATGTGTGTGTGTGACTGTGTAGAGCATACAATGGGTGTCAGGTGCAAGCAAACTAAACAGACGGCCGATAAAAACACGATATAATACCCAATGTTTAAGACCAAGGGAAAACTTGAATTTCTGACGTTCCTTTTAGAGAACATGGAAAGGAACAAGACACAAGACACAGGACAGGACAAGGTAAAGGAATGACTCAGCCATTTTCTCCAAAACGAACTCAACCCACACAACATGCACACAACAGACAGACTAAAAGTACAGTACGGAATTAGAATGAACATATTTTGGTCATCAAGTCGATCAAGAAACTTTCTTTTTTGTTATTGTGCCTCCTTTTCCTGTCAGACTATTAGATAAGATAAAAATACATACATCCACTTGCATAACCAAGTAACATTCGTTTGTCATCAACACAGAATACTCCACCAGGGGAAAATGTCATAATCCTTCTTTTTCTCAACCTCATTGCCAACTCCTTGTTCATTTAACAATACAAAAAGTAAGTACAAACCACATTGTTACATTTATGATCGTTCATAAAATGATGGAGGGATGTCTCAAATGGAATTCCCCAATATTTTTTATTACTCTCTCTCTCCCTTTGAAGAACTTGAAAACACAAGAGTAGTCTTACTTTGAATTTACCCATCCCAAAATTTCTTTTTAAAATCTTGATCTCAAATTGAGATTCTCAATTTTTTTCTGTTGAATCCATGAGAAAATTCTATCCTGTCAATTATATCTTTCTGTGGATCCTATCTTTGTAAAGCTGAGTCAGTTCAGCTGACCAACATTTTTATCTTCATCTCTCTTTTCCAATCACCATCTCATCTTCCCATGTAAATTGAACTCCACACATACATACGAAAAGGAAAGAAGTCACATTAAAGGTCAAATCATTCTAGACCCTCCAAAGAGAAAGAGAGAGAGAGAACATTCCAATTTTGGACTACTGCACTTTCCAATTATTTTAACAATAGTTCCCTGCAATATTGTACATACAGCACACACACATTTAGGAAGGATTTTGGGATTCGACAAAATAATTCTACACAGTCAAAAAAATCAATACAATCTTCCTCTCTCTCTCTCTCTCTTCTGTTCTCGTCATTCGAAGCGTGCCGGGGAAGAAAACATGAAAGAAACATGAGTTTTCTCGGGTCTCTCAATCTTCCTCCCTCTCTTGTGATTTTTTTCTCCTCCTCCTCATCCACTGTATTCTCTTATTGTCTTTGCATTGCTCCCTCTCCTCTTCTTCCTCTGCTCGTTGAACGTCTGTTTAAGAGACGAGTAAATATTCTATCTAAAATCGAATCAAAGAGTTTCAAAACAACCAAATCAGATTGGCTCAGTGGAGAGAAGATTTAGATAAAGACATCTCAAGCCCCCCTCTCAACTTGTTCTCCTTAATAATCCAATGAGCAAAGCCTTTTTTCTCTCTCTCTCCCTTTCCAAAGGGAGAGAAAGAGACAGAAAAAAGAATACCATTGTATTCCTACAGAATTCTAACGAAAATGAGCAAAGACTTGTGTGTTCCGTCCAATGTACATCATACTTTACATATACACAAACTTTCTACAGACATATGCGGCCACAATAGCTTAATAGATGAGTGTGTGTGTGTGCCTGTAGATACAGGCACACACACACTCCTGTTAGTATGGAACATTTTCCCTTTACGCTTCGAAGCTGAAGAATGGAGAGGAGAGGAGAAAGAGGAGGGAAAAAACCGGGAGAAAGCTGAGCAAATGTTTTCTCTGAGCATACATAATAGCTACTGTGCGTGTGTGTGTGGGTGGGTGGAGAAGGGTGAAGGAGAGAGTGTGTGTTGTATTTTGTTAGAAGCACACTCAAAATGTCTATGTATTTTGTCTGCGATGGAACGAGGTGAAATCTATTTCTATGCAAATGGCAATGCCATGGCAAATTGTTATGTTACAACTTCTCCAGAAGAGAAAGAAAGAAGAGTCCCTATTAGCCAGAAGAGATGTGGAGAAAGAAGAAGAGGGATAAAAATTGATGTTGCACTGAAAATGTGTGGTTGAAAAGGTTGAGGAGGAAATGTCCTCATGTAGTCTCTCCATGGAGAGAAAGTCCACATTGTTAGAAAAACACTATGGCAAATGTACTATGTCATTTTTCTAATTGATCCGCGGAATTTCTACAGAGGCTTACGGACCAACAGCTACACTATTATTACTTGTGAGACGAGACGACAACAATATAGTTTTTCACGCACCATAGCACAACATTTTCCCATATGGGGAAATGTTGCTGTACAGCATGGCCATTCTCTATTGTGTAGACTAGCCACACGCTTCACACACTCTCTCTGCTGTAAAGTGTAAGCACATTTGGAAGGCTAAACGACTTGCTTTTAATGTTAGAAGAGAGTGTACACTTATTTAAATTAAATCGTACATGGATTGTCATTGGCTTATTACGGTCGTCTGGATTGTGTTGAGGGTGTGTGTGTGCTATTGTGGGGAGGCAATTTGGGATTTTCAATGAGATGGTGGTAGTACCTTCTCCCCCTTCATCCAATCTAATAGTAAATTGTTGTCTCCTTAATGTGGAGTTACCACATTCACATATAGTATTAAAATTACACTTTTAAAATGAAGAGAAAATTTATTTCATCCCGTGCACAACTTTATGTACAGCCTCCTTCTTCCCCCTCTTTTCACCTTTAGCATCCTCTGCAGAATGCAATGAGGATTAGTGAACCTCTCTTCACATACTCTAGTTGAGAAGAATCGGGTTCAGTTCGTTTTATAAAGACATTCACGCCAACCCATCATCATTTTCCGAAGATTAAACATGGAGAAGTGGTGGCACTTTTAAAAATTTTAATTTTTAAAATTAAACGACAAAGTCCTCCTCCCCCTCCTTCTTTTCCTCCTCCTCCTTTCTTCATTCTCCCTTCAAAATGCGGACAGTGTGAAAGAGGGAGACTCTAAAAGATTGAACTTTCCTCCCCCTCCTCTCTCTCTCTCTTTCTCGTTTTTTGGCTCTTTCCATTTATTTTCCTCGAGTGCAAGGCAATACTTCAAGTGGAAACTAACGGAGAGACCATCCAAAGATTTTGACAGTTATTTTTCATGTTTCAGTCCACCATCTCTCGTCTCATCGTCAGCTCCCTTGTGATTTCCGCAACTTTTTCAAGCAGAACGAGAAAATGCTTGAATGTGAACCTCACAATTTCTATACACATCAATGTGTATGTACTATGTATATACCGTCATCTTGTACAGATGCCCTCTGCTGTACTTTTACGTCTATATTTTTACATCCACTTTTTCATTCCATTACCTTGTTTGTATATTCATTCTCCATTATCCTCTCCTCCTTTCCCTCATTTTCTATACCCTTTCCTCAGCATGGAGTAAAAATGTGTGGACATAAAGTGTGAGAGGGACTCCACATCTGCACAGATCAGTGTGCAGTATGGATGGATTAGCTAACACACAGCACACCGCCAGCCAAAGTGCAAACTAATGGTGTGGCCTGACTGAGGAGGAGACTGCAGTCATTTTCATTATCATTACAATTCTGTGCTCATAGGAGCGTACGCATTAGGAAGAACCCCCTCTAAATTCAAACTCTCTATTCAAAAACTTGCACTAGCAGGAGAGAGAGCTGGACTTAGGTTCAAGATCCTGGACAAATCCACGCACGGATCAAGTGTCTGTGACTGCGTCTGCATATACAATATCATGGAGAAGGTTCCATTTCACCTTTAAAAGCCCTCGTGACTTTCTCCAAAAACCTCACTGCAGTGCATAGTAAATTTCGGCTACTCTGAACTAATGTAAACAAATGAGATCTGTGAGCACAAACAAGCCATATCCACATCACAATCACACGTACACACACAGTCCGTAGTGCACGTACAGTGCAGTATGTATCAGCAGCTTGCTGGGCCACAGATGCCCAAAATTGACATTGGAAACTCTTCAATTTTCTATTTGCCTTCTCTCTCTACTTTCTCTCTTGTGTATCTAACTGTGTCGAATTTTTAGACCCAAATCCCCGCAAATATGGGAAAACCATGAATTTGGAAATTAAATGGAGAACTCGGGTTCAATCCAGACTGCTCCGACAGAGAGACAGAAAGAGATTATCGGCTATATCACAAACTAATTAGAGGGCATAGAGAGAGAGGAGGCCGACGGTATGAAATTGTCATTTAGAATGTGGAGGTGAAAGTCAGCATTCCGAACAAACGAAGTGTGGACATTTCTGCAAAACAAGGAAAGCTCAAGTGCCTCCATCATAAACAAGTTTGTCAAATTTCAAACTGTTGCGTGAGTCTGTGTACTTGGTATTTTTCTGTGCGAGACAAGTCTACATGTAAATAATAGAAGGAGGAAAAGCGGCTGATGTATGCATTGAGAATGAGACAAAAGAAAGGGGTACGGACATGAGATAGGTGACGAGGATAGGGACGCGGATGACAAAAAGGAAAATAATTTGGAATGAAGAGGAAGAATGGGTTAATGTGGGTGAATATTCAAAATGTAAACAGAATGAGATGTATCGCTCAAGTATTGCACGGAAAATGGGGCCCATCTACTTAATCCAAATCGGTTTTCATTCGCTTTCTCTCTCTCCTTCATTTACATTCCCTTCTTCCTTCCGTCTCTCTTCCTGTCCTCTGCCCATTTTCATTTCAAAATACGTTGTGAAATCTACAAGTAGACACAAACGTACACACCCAAGAAGGCAATATTGAAGGTTGTACATCTTTATAGCGAGAATGTACATTCTAATTCAACCCTGTGTTAACTGTATGTATGTGTGTGAAGCAAAAAGTTTGTCCACACACTCGATTGTCTCTATAGAAAAGGAGAGGAGGATGTGAGAAACCTTTGGCCTTCTATTGAATATGTACTTGACACATAAGAATGGAGATGAACAATCCAAGTCGTGGAGACAGTCAAACGTGCAGTTTGGAAATTTAACAAGGTAGTTTCCAGTTCCTGTTCAAAGTCTCTCCCTCTACTTCCCAACTTGGTACACAAATACATACCGGATGAGGATGAATCGTGGGTTTTAACTTGTTTGCTTCAACTATCTATATAGTACAGAATGACAGAGTTGTGTAGTAGTAATATTACAAGTTCAAGGGTAAATTGAGAGGGAGAGATGGAGAGGGTGGATGAAATCCACTGCGTATTGGGGTTAATATCCAAGTACATACATACATATTATTTATTCCAACGCCATTATTTTCTCTGCCTCCAATCCCATTTGGCTTTATTAGATGATCTTTCCAATTTCCTTGGGTCGGATGTCCCCTCTCCTCCTTCGTATAAACTGTCTCCACATCCACACACACACACTGAGAAGCACGAGGAAACCCTTCCCTGTGAGTGAGCGAGGACGTAACGGAAAACAACATTTAACTTCTCGAATCTACAAGGACCACTCTAGCTTTATTTCCTTCTTTTCACTCTCTATGGCTTTGCCCTAAATCCATCTTGCATATTTACTCTTCGTCTCACTCTTCCTTCTCCAGTCTTACTAAAGGGGGAAGTGTACATGGGTTAGAGAAAGACGGGAATAAAATGTCAAGTTTCCATTATCCCCAGTCTCTTCTCAAAAAGAGAGAAAATAAGGAAGGGAGGACAACACTTTGTTTAAACTTAATTCGAAGGGAGGACAGGAATCTACCCAGCTTTTTACAATTGCTCGGGGTTTGATACGAGCAATAAACTTGAGTTAAGGACAAGTACAGTAAAAATTAATACTTTTGTCAGGCCCTCTTCCTCCATGTATTCATACAGGAAAGAGCTCCACACGGTATTTAACAATATAATCAAATTCAAAATACACACTTTAGTCTCCCCCTTACAAATTGATCAGTAAGTTGAATTACTTTTTGGATTTTGGGTCAAAATTGTTTCGTCACACAATTCTCCTTTAATTCTTTTACGATAAATTTCGACAAGTTATAACTAAGTCTTACTGATGTACAAACTGAAATTAAACTGAGTCACCTCAATTCAGAATTTCAAAAAATCAATTTTTTGTTTCCACATAACTGAATAAAAAAGGATTATGGAAGAAAATATACATGCAGTCTACAGTGTACTCCTGACGACATCAGTGATCCCTGGAGATTTATATTTTAGAAATTTGGTAAGATAATTATGTATCGAACAGACTTTTGGAAAAAAAACTTTGTCAGGCCCAAAAAAAAGTGGGTGTGCAACTATGACGAGGTTCAAACTCAACGAGCCACATGATGCAAATCCCCGTGTATGCCTGGGTGTGTTGGATGAGGAAGAAAGAGAGAGAGTCTGATTGGAAAAGAAACAAGAAAGAATACAAAATACCCATTCTCCCTGGACTTGGAACAATACAAATGAAATTGAAGGTCTAGACGACACACACATTCTCTCTCACGCAATTTTATTGAGGGAAAAGAGATTTCCCATTTCCCTAAACGTATTATCAAAAACAGAGACACACACTGAAAGAACATTTTCCTTGCTTCTTCTCTTCCTGGACACCACACCCACAAAAAGAGAGTATCGACAAGACATCTTGTCCATGTGTGATATTGATACCAGGGTGTCTTCCCTTTCAAACCAAATCTGGAGAGATAAAATATTTAGGAGTAGAGGCAAAAAACCGTTCGAGAGTTCTCTCACAAATTTCTTCACAAAATTGCATGAAACTGCCTTTTTGCCCAAAAAATCAGTCAAAATTGCACACTTTACTTCTAAACTCTGGATAAAAAAGTTTAACAATAAATTATAGTTGGAAAAAATAGTGGCTACAAAAAAATTAATGACACCTTCAAATTTCATTCCCGCACAACTTGGGAAAGGAAATAAAGGCTTTTCTCGCAATTAACAAAACTCATTTATCTTGACCTCCTCCATCACACTCACACAGCTCCAGCGATGCGGTGAGTATTAAAAAAAACTTCCTGAAAGACTCTCCTTGATAGTCTAATATGTAAATTGTCTGTGTGTGTGAATCTTTTCTAGCAGCAACAAATTTAGTGAAAATAGTAATGACACAAAGACGTAGTATAAGGAAACTCTGAAAAAGAAGAACCCTTCTAAATGGAGGAGATAGGGAGAAAATTCATTTAATATTCATGGATGGACGGATGAAAGAGGATGGATGGAGTTTTGCAAAAAATGACACAGGGTAATTATTTAAGATCATCCTTAAGTGACATGACGCTGGGCCAGACCAAGACAGACATCTTCTGCATTACATTCACAAAAATACGTTACTACACATGAGGACGATAGAAAGGGGGGAAAAGCCATCTCCTTCCCTAATGTAGGTTAGAGATGAATATCACTGCATTAAACTAGACAGTTTGAGTTCTGGCAAGGAAGAACCTTTGATTTAATGCAGGAGGAACGTTCAATCTACCTTGATACCTCTCTCTCTGTCTCTAACTCTACCTCCTGTATTACTCCTAGTTCAACTAACAGTTGAAGAAAAAACTCCCGTAAAATATTCTCGCTAAACTATGACACACATACACATTAATACAATTCTCAATACGTAAGTGGGTAGCATTCTCCTTCCCTCTTTCTCTGATCACAATGGTATTTCCATAATGCACCCGAAGTGAAGATCCACGGAGGGAACACACAATGAATTATATGAGGAGGAGAGTGAACATTGTGGAAGACATTCAGAGGAAGAGGATCTATTTGTGTGTGTAGAAGTCTTTACAAGTTAAGTGGAAGAGTTTCTGCTCCTTCTCCTCCTCAGCCTACTGACTTGCAGCCCCAAACCCATTTCCAAGGGAACTCATCCAACTGTAAAGACAACAAAATAAGCAAGACTGAACTCACTTTATTTCTCTAAGTATGCATTAATTAAATAATGAAACATAATTCCATTTGGCAACGTGAGCTATTGGTACAAGAAAAAGACTTTGATGTGTACAGAGACATGGACGCATACACATTATCGTAAAGGGTTTTAACAATGACCCTTCTCTTTTCCGTTCACTCATATGTATGCATAGCTATACAGTCATTTTTTATATATTATATGTTTTATATTTAGCCAGTTTAGGGGGAAAAGGTTCTGAACATTCCACTTAAGTACTTCATTTCTACTCAATTTTTTTACATAGTATTGTGTGTGTGTGTGTTGTCAAGGAGTTGTGTATAGAGGAACGTTATGCCATTCTGAGAAACACACATAGTGAAAAGTCAGAATTGTATTGACTTCAAAATACACACACGGTATATTTAAAAAGGGAAAAAATAACTAATAGGGCTCAAATGCATATATCACCACATTTACTCCCATTAAAGGGTTTTCAGCCATAGGTTTCTCTCTCTCTCTGCTGTCTTCGTGTTCATTTACCTTTGAGAGTTTAACCTCACACACAGTCTTGGTTCTCCATGGGAAGGAGACTTTCTTGTCAAGGAATGAAAATATTTTTCCAAATAACATTTAAATTAATTTTCAACTCTGTTTTTCAAATTTACAGACAATTTCAACTTGTGCACTACTTGTTCAAAACTCCGGGAACATTTTTTTTGTCAAAGTGTATGGTGACCAGAAGACGGGAGTGGCTGTGAAGAAGAGGGAGGAGGAGGAGGAGAAGTAAATTTTTTGGAGGAAATAAAATATTCATCGGTGAGTGTTAAATAGAAGCTATCACAGTGGATTTGTCGCGATGTTTCCCAACGGTTCTCCCTTGGATCATTTGAGTCATTTGACTCCAACACTGTGGACCAAGACGGGTATAATGTAGAGCCGTGTTTTTTATTGTGCGTCCCTATATAATGCCCGCCTTGGAAAGGAAATAGACTGCAAAGGTGAATCCTCACCATCATCAAGGTCAGGTAAATTACTTTTTTAAATTTCCTTTCACTCTCTCTTTCTCTTTACCTCTTTCTCTATATAATTTAAAAAATAAATGATGATTAAAAAATTAAATCGACTAAAAAAAATAAAACTAGAGTAAACCATGTTAATCAAAGTGCGGTGGTGGTTAACGAACGGCAAAAGGTGAAACATACCAGTCTCTGGGAGATTGGGAGTAACTGAGTCCCCAAGTAGCACGTAATTCCGATTTAGAACCACTTTGACTAACTTTAAAAAAATATGATAGGAAGGAATAACGACGATCAAAATAATACATAAAATACAATTAATTGTCAAAAAATAATTACATCTGTCTCTCTTTCTCTCATAATTCATGAAAAAGCACAAGTAGAGAGAGTACATTTTTCCTAAAAATACGGTATTATAGATTTTTGCGCGCGGTTCCACCATTTCGCACACGAGACCATTTCACCTGTATGAACGTGCAAATTTTAGAGCAATTAAAAATCGGGTTTTTACATTTAATTGACATTAGTAGTCTGTTATCCTGTCATAATGAGTACTCCTAAGGGTACCAAGGACATTAGGTCCTTTTTTTCGAAACAAGCTCTACCGGATCAATCTGTACGAGATGAAGGGGAAGAAGAAGTGGAAACGAAAGTGAAACGACGGAAGGTAAAACTACTTCATAGACTTTTCTACTTGTTGACATTTATTTTTTAATTAACTTCCCAACCAAAGTCACCTAAGTAACATTAGTATTTAATGACAATGATTACTATGTGTGTAGTATAACAACCATGACCTGCATGGAGCAAACTTGGACTCGAGTACTTTCCAACATCATTTGAACGAGTCGGAAGATGATGATGAGCAACAACAACCCGTTATTGTGATTGAAGATGCAGTGTGTTTTTACTACTTGTATAAACTAATAATTAGTATGTAGTTGTTCATACTTATGTAGTAGAATATTAGAAGTATTATTAATAGTATGACATAGCTGTCATACTACTACCATTTTTTCACTCTTTTTTCTTACTTTAAAGGAAGAAGCCGTCCCTACCTCGTCTACACCAAAGCCTCCAAAGAAAGTTATTCATCGTCTTTTCACTCAAATTGTTGAAATTCGGGATGGCTATAAAATAAACAAGTCTACCAGCTCCCATCCTACATTCAAGTACCAATACCCGTGTAAAGAGTGCGATCTCTCGTTTTGGCAATCATCCACTTTAAACCAACATGTTAAGTCCAACCATTCTGATGACCGTCCCTTTATTTGCTCTCATTGTGGAATGTCATTTAAATTCAAGCATGTACTGAAAGACCACTTAGACACACAAAAATGAAAAGGATGTCCAATGATTAGATTGCGGCCAATCTTTCAAGTCTCAAAGTAAAATTTAAATCTCTATTTATACCTATTCAGTTCTACAGTATTTGCAATTTGATGGAGATTTGATAATTTTGTATCTATTCTGTATGTAGGGTTGCTCAATTTGCACAAAAACAACATGCATGTTGAGAATGACAAGAAAAGATACATTTGTCCCGTATGCGGACTTGGATTTCAAATGAAAATTGAATTCACGCGTCATGTCCGGATTCATAGTCAAGAGAGACCATTTGTTTGTAAAATCTGCGGAGAGTCCTTCATTCGAAACGGTCATTATTATTTGCGTAACAATTATTATTTTAAAATATTTTGCTCGTTAAAGGACGACTGATGAAAAACATTTGGCTATTTCTTCTACAGATGATGTGAATAGACACCTTGGTCATGTCCATGGATCCCCGAACAATGTTGACTGTACAATTTGTGGGAGGTCCTTTCCCAAGACCTACATTTACATCCACGAGGCTCGGCACACCCGTGAGATGAATGTGACTTGTTCTGTTTGTTATTGGAAGCCGACAGAAGAAGACGATGTAGAAAAGAGAAAAAAAGAATACTTAGATCACTGTCTTTCTCCAGAGCATGTCATTCAATGGGGTCCTTCTTCAGCCAAACATGGATACAAACCAATGACAATAGAGGAAGGAGAGGAGAATTCACCCACGTTGAGGGTCGTTGAGTATGGGAAGGAGGAGAAAGGTCACTTTAAGCGTTGTTTCAGTCCTACATGTCATGTTTGTGTGGATGCCCACTTTGTTGAGGCGAAAACTCTCTATTTCAACAACATTAAGCATCAGATTACTCAAGAACTGACTTGTCAGTCTTACCACATCATTTACATGCTGACCTGTCTTCTCCCTTCTTGCGAGAATAATCGTAAGATATACATAGGTCAAACCGGTAACCCACTCAACGACAGAATGATTGGTCATTTTAGTGGAAGTCATGGTCCGATAGGTAAGAATACATACACATTGTCAACATACAATATCCATGAGACTTTCATTTAAAACCATAATAATGTTTCTTTCTGTCTATTAATAGTGAAAAAATTCTTCTCCGTGTGTAAGGAGCATCTCAAAATCATTCCTCTATTGAAGACTGAGAATATTAATGGAGTTTTGGATACTGCTGAAGTGAATTTTATAACGGGTTTCGAGTCTCAAAACGTTTCTCAACATGGTCTCAATAAGCTACCAGGAGGTAGAAAGGGCGAGGACATAGCCGCGGCTTGGCAAGCAAAGAAATGTGAAAGTAAGTAAACTTTGTACATGATCATTAAGTCATTTGTTTCACATTAATAACAATAAACAGAAATATTCTGAACCAATAATAGTTATTTTAATAACACTTTTACTGAGTAAGAATTGTTATAAATGTTATATGTTATAAATCTTGAGTGCGACTCGGGGAGGAGCAAGTTACTCAGTTGGTCGCAGTCCGTGTGTGTGTCTGTGTGGGAATAGGCACTGGCACTGGCAATTATTTAAATTAACCAAGAATATTTTATTTGCATGTGCACATGCTTAAATGCTTTCAACTCAACCCTGTGTGTGTCTACGTTCATTGTGTGCAAGCGTGTGTGTGTGTGTCTGGGTTTGAATGTCACCTAGGGATGCCGTCTCGGATGCAGCAACACAACAAAGATTTACAAGGGTGTCCAACTTTTTTCATCCTTCAGACCCAACATAACGACCCAGACACGAACTAAGTACACAGTACACACAAAGTCACATCTTCACACAGAAACACACAACTGAACTTACCACCATGTATGAGAACATTAAGAACACTTCTTTATGGTTCCTCACTACCACCATTACAACCACCATTTAAAAGTGAACCTGAGTACACTAAATACTCTCAGAACTTTGACTGTCAACTTTTGAGGACCTTAAAGGACAACATTCATTTTATTTTGTGAAAATACGAGAGCAATAGAGATAACCTTAGAAGATAACTGGGTAGCTTCTTAGCACTGTTCATAAAGGTTGGTAGCTTGACAATCAAAATGATTACCCTGTGAAGTTTTTTGTGAAAAGTTATAAATGTAAGTTTTCTCAAAAACGTGTTCTTTCCTTCACACTCTCACCATACAAAAGAAAATATTGAGAATCATCCTAATTGAATTCTGTTTTTTATGTAAATGTGTCTTAAACCTACAAAAGAAAGATAGTATGGTGGCTCCATGTCGTTCCAGAGTTCCACTGCATACACCGTAAACTATGAAAGGGTGTAATGCTTTTTTATTAAAACGGACACAGAGAGTGATAATGCAGTCCCCAAAAAATAGTGGGAGAAAGTCAATAATGATTGTAATATCTTGAAGGGATTCTCACCCTCTATACACGTCTGTATTGTGTTTCATGCATTGCATATTGTAACATTGAAAGTTTTTCCTTGTGTTGCGCACACACAAACACACACGAGCCGAGTGTAGCGACAAGGAACTCAGCTATTAAGGACCATAATGTATTTTTTTGTGTAGGTCGTTTGATGCCACACCATTTTTCTCTTCCTCCTCCAATGCTCTTGTGACAATAATAATAAAAGTAAAGATTCTGTAACCAGCATCTCTCCCTCTCCTCTCTTCTTTCTTTTTTCTCTTCCCCCATTTTTCCCGGAAAAAAAGAGAAGAAAAAAACTTTCCTTCTTATTCAGCATACATCGATTTTCTGTCATTTGGCTCTTCCTCATCATCATCACACTCAACTCTGGTTGAGGTGGGGACAGAGAAAGAGAGAAAAGGATATGCATTTGTGGTTGGGCCAACCCATCCCTTCACACACACACACACACACTGTGCACTGCGTGAACGTACGCATACTAACGAACTAACTTGGGAATAAAATAAAAGAAAAAGGGGAAAACTCCGTCTCTCAGATTTTACATAATTTCGAGTCTACTATAATGCTGTGTGCACATACACACACATTTCCATGATATATACACCATTGGTTTTTATACGTATACGTAGAACCCTTCAGCGATTCTCTCCGTGAAACTTTACACACATGCCGTCTTTTTTGGAAATCCCTCCGTGACTCAGAGTAAGGAAAGTTTTGGAAAGAAAGAAATTATGCGTTCACACTAAATTCAATTGATGACTTCTAGTTAGTGTATTCTCTCTCCTCCCTTTTCTTTACAATTATTATTGATGACTACAAAAGAATTTGCTCTTTCAAATTAATTAAGGATCAATCAGGATTGAGTGAGAAATTGGAAACAATAAGAGTAATCACGTTTAAATTAAATTATGAAGGAAAGAATAAACACAAGAATTATAGTAGCATGTACAAAAGGCATCACTAAGCTTAGCAAGAAAAGCTTAGCCATTTAACATTACATCTTAAAATTATATGCCATGGATTTCTTTTTACTGAATTGACAAAACAAATCGACAATTTTTTGACCAATCTGTTTTAATGTTGAAGTAAAATTTCATGTAGAAATTGACGAGAAAAGAAAATACAATTGAAGCTGATAGTCTCAATCTCAATCAACATGAGCACTTTGTGTGGTGTGCCTCAGCTAGTTTATACAGACTCTATCTATCTCTTCTCTCAAAACTCAAAGTATTGAATTTCCAAAAACATGTTGAGGATATCAGCATTGTTTTTGGTGATGAGCACAAGGATATGATAACGTCTTTCATTCTGATTAGAAGACTTTGTCTTAAATTAAGTCACAACCGAGAAAAAAACACACACACTCGTGTGTGCGTCTGCATTACGTACAGCAGACAGACAAAGAGCTGGACGGAACCAGAAAAAATCAAGTTTATAGGACAGCTGCCACCTGCCCATTTTGTCAATCGTTGGACACACATATTTAGAAAAGAAATCCAAGTCTGTCTCTCTCTCAAGAAGGTTATATTACCATGCCTGCTGCCTGCTTGATTGTCGAGGGCTCTCTCTTCCCACACACAGACTTTCATAACAATTTGTTCACATAGAAAGTGAAATACAGAAAAGGCATAGCAAGATTTAATCAAAATTACAAAATAAAAAATGAATTAACCCAACACACGTTCTCCCTTAACAGCCAACTCAAATAAAATGACAATCTATGAAAGTGTGAATACAAAGTCTCATGTAGCGTATACAAAAAGTGTCTTTAAATTTTCAAAAAAAAAATTGTGTCCATTTCCTCCGACTCTAATTGATAGATCCATATCAAAATTGAATCATCTAAATAACAAATTCACTAATACGTACACACATCACACTACACACACATACTCTCCCTCTCTCAATTTGATTGATGATGAAATGACTAAAGAGACATTTCCTCCTCCTCACACACAAATCCTTCCACAGTAATATTGTGATGTACATCATCAAGTCATGAAATGACTTGGTGGTGTCCCAATTTGATCAACTCAGTGCCAAATCCTATTAAACTTTAATATTTTTTATCAATCAAACTCCCCTCTCAGCTCCGCTCAGCTCAATTTACTCCCTAGACAGAATGAGAGAGACTAGAAAAGCTTGCAAAACGGACAAAGGGGGAGAATTTTTTACATCTAAATTATCAATCCCCCTATCAGCACCAGAAACACCAGCTATACATTAAACACAAGGCGATTTGCCTTACACACAAAGGGAGAAAAAACACGGAAAAAATAATGTGTGTCCGTATGTGTGTACATAATAATTCTCTTATTTTGTCCGCACAGGACATAATAATTATGACATGCAAGTAAAAATATGCGTAATGGGAATCCAAGTGTTCTCTCTCTCCATTTTCTCCACTGTCCCCAGTGTTCTAATGTCGAAATCCATGTTACTCACTTACTAATGCTGACATTTCTGATACACATTACCTAACATGTGTAGTGCAGAGTAGCAGACAGTATAACAACGTTATGGAACGAAAGGTGCGATAAAAAGGGTCTTCTCAATTAAATGTGTGTGTTGGGAGAGGGAAAAGTCGAATCCAGATTCTCTTGTTACAGTCCTCCATCTATCCATCCCTCGTCCATCCCTTTGCTTTGCATCCAAAATAATCTAATCGATGCACCATACATCGAATAGGGTCTCGCCACTCCACAATCATTGTAATGATCCAAGGGTCCCCCCCCTTCTCATTCACTCTTTCTTCTCTTTATATTCCTTTTCTATAAGCCATTTTACAACAGACAATACACTTTAGGAAAAAAGGATTCACAACATGATAAATGGATTGCTGGATGGCCACCACCACCGCCATCACACAACTCCAGTTTCATTATTATTATGTACTGCTGTGGAGTATGTACAACTGGGATCAGATCCAAGGATAGATACAATGGGAGAGGAGTAGTTACTTGAACAACACTTTCATTCCAATTTTCTTTCAGCCAATTGCGATTACCTAATGGCATACTATGTACGACTGGATACACGAGAGTGTCATGGCACTTGTACTAATGTACTCCAAGGGTCCATACACACTGGATCCAGCAGCATGCTTTTAAAAATGTGTAATGGCTATCATCATTATTATGATTGTAGTGTATATGGGTGTGTGTGTGTATTTTTTGCTTCCCTATCAACAAAAACCAACAACTCGAATGACGAATGGGTTGAAACAAAATTTAGAGACCAGATGAAAAAAATTTACATGTATTAGTCCGTGTCATTACAGCTCATATTATCTGTTGCGACTGTGTGTTTGTTGGGGAGAGAAGTAGATTTGCCTTCACAAATAGTACTATTAATATTTTCTGTTGTTTCGATGGCAAAGAGTGATCCTATTTTACATTATCCCAAGTTTCGTGCACCAAATAACACGAGGGATATCCCTTCTTTTCTACTTTCTGTGTGGGGAGGGGGAATGTAAATGTACAATTTTTAATGGCCAGCAAAAATAAATACAAAATTAATTCCAGTGGAGGTAGAAAGAGAAAAGGTTCACACAAGAGAAGAGGTTAATTGTGTGTGTGTGGATCATCACACTCAAATTCAGCAGCAAAAGTAGGAGCAGCTGGGACACGGCAATGTGGAATCATCCACAAACATTTGTACATGTCCCGAATGAATGCGAGAACTTGAATTCTTAAGTTTGAAGGAAATCCTCATAGAGGGGAAAAAATTGATCAAAAAAGTGTCCAACTGACACACACACACACACGCTGTACACGTATTTGACTTTGCTAAATAAAGTGGCCAAAAAATGAGACATGGAAATCACATGTGGACGTTGTGTGTTTGCATGTATGTTATGTGTGTGTGTGAGAAAGGGGATAAGAGAGAGGCAATCAAGTTTGTTATTTCAATTTTCCAAGTCCTTGTATAAAAAATCTTGCTTTCTTTATACGCAAGAAAGTGTAAAGACCCTGTGAAATAAAAATTTGATGGGCCAAAAATGGGAAGGAAAAACATCCCACAAACACACACTAAAGTCACATGGTGAAGTTTGTCGGTATTCCAGACCAGTGGAGTGAGATACAGATAATTTGTACTTTCTAATTACACGTTAATTTAAGATGTTAAAGATAATAATTAAATTTTAGTCAATTTAATTCCCTTGTGTTTTATTATAGGAAAAAAGAGAGTTTTCATATTTACCAACAACATGTATTAATTAGGTGCAGTGGGTACGAGGAGGTTCGGGTGGAAGTAAAATTGCTACCAGTTATAATTACTCCCTAGAATTTAAAATGTATGGACATAGTGCAGTGTGTGTGTGTGTTTTGGGGTATGAAGAACAAATGACAAGGGGCCAGGATTATTTTAATAATTATGTGAGAAGGTTGGAAGGAAGGAAGAAAGGTGGGATTTCTCCTCCCGTCTGTGTGTGTGCCTGTGTCCTGTGCTCACAGTGTGTGTGTGTGGGATTGGTTTGAAATTGAAATACAAATTTAGGAAATAATTAGACTGAGAAGGTTGATAGATAAAAAACACGCGTTGAATTTTGAATAATTTATGCATGTGGCCAGAAACAGATACCAAGTACAGACGCACACAGAGAGAAACGACCACTTTCATTCATCCGCGTGTAAACGTATAAAAGTATAGTTAGTACAAGTCCATAAAAGTATAGGGAGAGAGAGAGAGAGAAGGGGAGGGGAAAAAATAACAACGTTTAGTCTTCCCTGCTAGACCTTTTTATCTCGGACTGTACATCTCAGAGTCTGGAGTCAACAACAAGAAGGTGTAATAAGTGGGATAGAGAGGAAGGAGAGAGTGTGTGGTAGTAGTAGGTAGAATTTTTTTTGTACAGGTGATACGATGGTGTGTACCCACACACAGTACACAACACACACGTAGGTGTTCGATCTCCTTTCTTGGTTGGATCCACAATTTTGAAGTTTAAAGGGAGATAGGATGGTAAAAAAGAGGAGACGTAATTTGATTTTAATTTATGCATATTTGATAGTGTAGATCCTGTGTGTGGAGAAATTAATTTGTGCTCTTCCTGTCCTATCCTATTCACAGTGTGTGTGTGTGGAAGACAAGCCTATACCTTGTTCTCCTTCTCCTCCTTCTCTACCCACCATTGGCAATTAGCGAGAAGAAAAAGTCATGTGTTAAGCAAGTCTAATTTCCTATCTCTCCACCAACACTAACACTACAAACTACTTACTATACTTGTCTCTATTCATTTTATCAAGATTTGCTTTTATACACATTATATCTCTTTGTGGCTCCTACTCCGCTTTTATAAACCTGAATTTACTGGAACATCATCAGTGTACAATTTACATATGCAGCACAACTTTATATTGAAGGATACCAAAGTCAATGTTAGATTATAAATTAATTTTTTCTCTACATTTTCACCCCCTTACTCTCTACCTGCAAAAGACATTTTGGCATTTGCATTTTTATCCTCCGCTAATTCTGAAGGAAATGTATGTGCCTTGCCTCCCCGTGTGTGTGATCCAGAGATAAGGCAAATAAACAAAACTTTTACTCTCCATCTGCTTAGCATATTAGTGAAGAGATAGAGAGAGGGAGACAAATAAAAGAATTTTTTTAAAATTGCAATTACTGTTCCTAATCAAATGGCTAGAAACAAACAATCGAGGCGGGTTCACATTTTTGTACATACCCTATCAACTTTTGCATATTTCCGGTCTACACACAACACACAGTGTGTCACATAGTGTGTCACACTACACCCCTCAAAGTTTGAATGCAAGTAGAATTAGACAAAAGGCCCTGGATTATATTTTGTAGAAAACTAATGTCATGTACTATTAGTCATTTTGTCTCTCTCGGTCTCCGTCCCTCCTTTTACAATTCTAAAATTGATACGCACAAGCCAAACTTTACCCGACATAAAACAATTTCTCCATCTGATCCATCCTGATTGTCTCCCCTTCCTGATCCTCTCCGCCTAGCTCTCTCTCCCTCTCTATGACTACCTCCAAATGACAGTGAGATAATTTGTCTTGTAATGATATTTTAATAATACGTTGTCCATTAAATTCTATTACATCAATTTCTCTCTCCCTCTCCAACGAAAGTTACTTTTCATTTGGCCAGAAGTATCAATTAATGGTCTCTCCCCTTACACTTCCCCTTGTTCAAGATTAAAGATAGAATATAGATCAGTGTGTGTACAGTGATCAGGATATTTGGTTACAATACAGTACATTGAAACAAAACAAGGTGGCCGTCATCACACACACACCCAACTCACATGCACCATACATGAATTAATGTGCTGTTAAAATATGGAAACACTTGAGAGAGAGAGAGCAAGGAAATACTAAGTATAGATTCAAGCAAAATGTAAATTGTACACCGTCATTTATCTTTTCCATTCATCCTCCTCCAGTCCACGAATATGTCTGTCCAAAGTAGACTTTAATCACTTTTACAACTCCTGAGTTGGAAAAATATCAATATAACATGTGTTTATTCTAAATAGGAAGGAAATGCTTGTGTGTGTGTGTGAAATTATATTCATTTCGCTCCCTCACGCACCTTTTGACCAAATGTCCTTTGGCATCCATTTTCCTACCGGGTTTTTTCTGTCTGAATTAACTCTCTCTCTCTCTCTTTCCTGGGTGTTTTTTCTTGGATTGTGATTATGGGTACCATTGTCTCAGTGTGTGTAGGAGGTACACACATCTTTGGGCCATTTCCTCAAGTTTAATATTGAATGCAAGTTTTTAATATAAAAAAAATTTAAATTTAACATCAAAGTTAAGTAGTCTAAAAATAACATTTGACACAATTTACCTTTGCTACTTCTATTACGGTCATTCTCCGAAAAGGAAGGACTACTCGAGTTGAAAGGTCCAACAAGTTTTGAAAGGAAGGTTTTTAAAACGTGAAATTTCTTGGAATAAAATTTTATTGCCTCATCCTTTTGTTTCTTCTTGATTACTCTGTAGGCTTGTAGAATACTCTAGAGTCCGTAGTATAATAGAAAAGATTGGACTCTCGGGAGGTTTTTTGAAAAATAAATTTACTTCCGTATCTAATTGAAAGTTATAGTTGTATTAAATGTAGGACTGGACATACTCTACGCATGTAAGGTAAAGTTCAACCAAAAAGATGAGTACCACGATCTAAGTATATGTATAGTATAGATTCACCAAAACCTAGTCATGCTGAACAATTTGCTTGAACGACTTTTTTTTCCTACTCCAACTCTAGTAAAAATGCAGGGCAGGGCTGTACAACATAGATGCGTGTGTGGAGGAAAACCTAGAGTTTTTCAGTCCGGAAATGAGATTCGCTTTAGATGAGTTTTTTTGGGAGAGGAAAAAGACGATTCTCTCTGATGTGACGGAAGTGGCAAGTCTCCGTCTCCTCCTCCCCCTTTCTTTATCTAGTTGATGAAAAAAGACCCTTGAAAGGTTTCAGCAAACCTACAAATGTCTGTAAGGGACATGCACAAGAAATCTTAGGAAGCTGCACTCCCTTGAAATTTGATTGAAGTAGAGAGAGATCAAATTTAGACAAAAAATATAAAGTTCACTTTTATTTTATTGTAATAATGGATTTGTGTAAAAAAATGTCGTCAATTTAATCTCATGCAATATTTAAAATGTAATGCATTTAATTGACAATTCTTTTCTTATTCGTTGGTTTTTCAATTCCTTCATATATAAAAAAAAATTCTGAAAAAATACCCAAATTGGTCAATTTTCAATAAAATTCAATATTAGTAATATTGAATGTCAAAACATTTTTGTTGAGGAAATATTGAACCAATTACTTTTAAATGTGTAATCACAATTTGTGTTGTGTATATCTTAGTCAAAAGATTGATATCAGGGAAAATAGAAAGCGGGTATAGCAGAATGAAAGAAAAACTACCACCATAATCCATCAGGGATAAAGACCACGAGGGCGGAAAGGGAGGAGGAACATAGGAAACAAAAACAATTGAAGATTATTCAAGACAACGAAACTCTTTCAGCTCTCTCTCTCTCTCTCTCTCCATGTGTGTGCATGTGTCTATGCTTCTTCAGAGTTCAAAATATTTTTCTGTTCTCTCTTCCTATTGTTTGATTGGAGTAAACTTTTTTTAGAATTCCTCCAGCATTACTTTTCTCTCTACTTTTACAATTCCAAGCTGTTTCTCTCTCCGACTGTGTTTGTGAGCGTATGCGGTTTTTTCACTGCAATCTGCCAAACATCAATTATGCAGAAAGATGAATACAAGTTTTTGTCCTACTTATTTTCACACACAAAGAAATGCAGACAAAGGAAACTTTGTGTGGATCCATCCGATCCCAATAAAAATATTTACATTTTACGCACAACGCACAAAGGGGAATTTCCCATGAGCGAAAGTCATGGATTTCTATTTATAATTTGTCTTTCTCTATTTGTATATTTTCAAGCCAGTCAAATCCAGTTGACACATCTTCACTGCACTGTAGAAAGAATCCAGGAGGAGAAGGAAGGAGAATTTCCTAATTCATTTGTATCACAAAAACATGACGTAAATAATGATGGCCCCCTCATAATGTAAAAATCCTGGCTCATAACTCGATTTCAAAACTAGACCATCAAATGATGAGTAGAGAATTCATCATTTCCCCATGACAGCACATTAATGCATGTATTACCTCTGTCACAAGATGAGAGAGTGTCGTGTCTCAAAATTTGTGCAGATTCGAGTCCGTACTACATCCAATATACATAAAATATGTATTGCAAACCGTAATCCTGACTATTGAAACCCTAGCATTTAACTAAAGGTTAAGTATCTAAAATTATGAACGAAAGAATCCAACTTCGCGAGTACGGTACATTGGCTTATAGCCGCTTCGGAGGAAACGGAGTGAAAATTTATTATTATTACCCTTACCTAAGTAAAGCAATCTATTGTGATGAATTGAGCTTCTTTTTTTCAAAATACACTTTAGAATTGATCGTGAGTGGAGAGGTCGTAAATAAATTTATTCGCCCCACACAAACACACACAAATTACAATCATTTCACCATCACCCCGATCTACCAGGAGATAGAGATGAGAAAGTCACCGTACTTTTCTGGCTGTCCCACATTCTCTCTTTTTAAAAAAAATCAATCCTAGACATGGTTTCAGCTCCTCACCCCCTTTAACTACGTATGTATACATACAAGAAACTGTATTGTTTTACTTACACGTACGTAATTTTACAACCACTTTCTCAACCCTGAGAGTGCACACACAAAATGCAATTTCTATGCTTGCCATGTGTAACCAACCATTACGTTATGTACAGGATGAAAAGCAGAAGATCACATACACACCGAGAGAGTGAGAGAGAAGCTGTTGGAAAGTTATAGCTGTAAACACTATTACGAAAATAATAAATCGAGGGGAGCGTGAAATGAATCAAACCACGAACATTTCTCACTCTTCCTCTCTTCCCTTCACTTATTCTTCAACATTCTCCAATCCAGAATAATGGAGAAAAGTAATAGAAAACTTAATGATCTTCCCCACTTGCAAATATCTACATGGTTAATGTGATGGACATAAAAACTTACAAAAGTGTGTGCGTGTGTGTGGCGAACTTTACCATAACTGTGTAACAATCATTTTTTGAACAAAATTGTACAATGCGTACGGTGCGTCATTTATTTGGCAACTTTGCAGAAAATAGTGCGTAAATTGTCATTGTTTTGAATGTTAATAACCCTCTTTTCTCATTCTCCATAATCATTTAAAGTGCACTTATGACTGCTATCCATCTCTGTCCATTGGGTCGTCCGACACAAACAACCTACAATATAATAATCGTTAAAGTCTTTCCATTTAACTAATTTATGGTTAGTCCATGTTACAATATTGTACTTCATACAATGTGAAGAGAGAGAGCAACAAAGAAGAAGGACTTAATATGCTGAATAGCGGACAGTCAACTGACTATATGTGTCGGTTATTGTGAAGGTGGAACATCATACTGTGTCGGACTTGAACTCAAAAGTGCTGGACAAGAAATAGTCATTTTTGTCCTTTTGTAATTTTCCTGATAAACTACACACTTCAAGTTTAGGCTGTGTGTGTTCATGAGAGATTTATTAATTAGTATTCTTGATATGAGCTCATCCGAGATAAATAATAAAAAAATATTAGTTATGATAGGAGGATTTCCCTTCTCTCATGTCTTTTCTTTTTTCCTCTTCAGCGAGACGTCCCACCTCAAAAATATTCCCCTTTCTCTTTTATATCGTCCCTCCCTCATGATTACGACTGACGATTAAACATTTCTACGATTACGATTAATGACATGTGGTTTTGATAATTACTCTATCTCTCTTCTCGCTCTCCACACATTACGTATTTAGCAAACTGCACTGGGTGCAGTGGACAGAGTAATGTGACACAATAAAAGCGAAAGGAGAGTGTGAGAGAAAGAGAGATATGGATAGAATGTCCGTTTAATTTTCCTAGTGTGAATAGGGAGGGAGGGAACTGTGTGTATACAGCACATCTTGTGTAATAAAATTCATGTACGGTCATCCATCTTTTTTCTGCCTGGCAGGAGAAGTGAAGAGGGAGAGAAGGAAAATCCTTGCACGCATATTGCACATTTAAAGAGAGGAGGAGGGAGAGTATAGTTAAACAAGTGAGAGTAATTAATCACAATAAAGCTTCAAACTGAATGGTAATTCACATTGAAATTCACACTCCACACTCTCTTGAGCCAGTGTGTGTGTATTGGGTACAAACGGACCACCACCCAAATGGCAATTGTTTCAGAGCTACCATATATGAAATTCTTCCACACATTTTCACACAGAGAGAAAAGAGAAGGAACTGGAGATGCTTAGGTGTTGACTCCACATGAGCATATCATGTAGATTTTTTATTCACTGTGTATAATAAAAACAGTCTTGAAGAGATAGGCTATCCGCACTTTGAAAACCACACACACGTGCAGGTGACAGGGCATGACCAAAGTGTGAATGTGAAAAAGTTTTTAAAACTGCGAAAATTACTTGGTTGACACCTACAACCTGAATTTGTACACTCGCTGTGTGTGAGAGAGAGAGAGAGGGATAGAAAAGTTCAATTGTGCGAACAATAAGTTTTGACCATTCCAGTACACACTAATTTACACACGTAAGCACACACGCACAATGAAATTTCCATGAAATCATTTAAAACCACTTTCCTCCCTCTTTTTCCTCTTTTGTCCTAATAGAATCATCCACGAGTTCAAAGTCAATAGAACTTCCGATGAGGAGTCAACATGAAAGCATAATTATCAAATTATCACACACAATTACTCCTAATTAATATTTGTCTTCCAATATGATCATGATTTTCATTTGCACACTCACACGACAGAGTACTACAGAGTGTGTATGAGAAGAGGGATAGGCAGAATCACGATATCTTTTCACTACAAAACTGTTAATGTTGTCTAAGCATGAAACGTAGGAAAAGGTCAAAAATGCAAAGATCGCACACATGTACTAAACCATTGTACTCACAATTCAATGGGACTGCAAAACACGTGTTATGTAGGAGGAAATCAACACCCGTAATTTTTCAATTAAAACCCTTTACGACTCATTCATGGAAATCCTTGTATATTAATATGATCAAATATTTTAATTTACTCCAGCCAAGTGGAATGTGTATACCATTTACTATCCATTTTGAATGTATTATTACATTGTGTATACCAATGCGTTTCAGTTTGAATGCCATTTATTTAGAAATCCAAGAATTTTAAATGTACAAAATAATGCACAATCCATAAAAAAAACTATTGGAGGGAGAAAGCAAATCCACGTCTCGCATTTGTCCTTTTGTTTCTGAATACTCTCTGGTACTTCCATCCTGTGAATCCTGGCTTCTTCTTCTTTGACAAGGAAAAAAGTTCCCCCATGTGGAATGAACTGATTAAATGATTAATGCATTCGTTCCCTTTCTCTCTCTCTCTCTCTCTCTCTCTCTGTCTGTCTGAGATCAAACTGGAAATTATGGTAATAATCTCATTTAAGAATAGGAACGGTACGAGTGTGGGCTCTGCGGTTCAACAGAAAAGAGACGAGACGACACACGCACAGAGAAAGAGGGTGAAAATTCCTTTGAAAAAAAATCTGCAACGTAAAGAACAAATGATTCCGAGGAAGCGATGGATCCTCCCCGCCATTTCATTAACTATTTCCCATTATCATCATCACTTGCTTATCTCCGTCTCTCTTTTGTGACTGTGTGTGTGGTATGCAATAGAATACCTCACAACTGACAAAGAGAGAGAGAAATCTTGTCTTTGAAGAGGAAGGGAACCGTAATAATTCATATCAGATTTCCTCCTTTCACATCCCCGTGTGTGTGTGTGTCAATGTGAGATGTGTGCTGTGCACGGCACATTCTAAAGTGAAATTAGAAGAGAGGGAAAGAGAGAGAACAATATCTAGACGATCATGGGGACAGAGACAAATTTACACGTAAATATTTAGCCTTTCCCTTTTCATCGCCGAGTGTCTCTTTTAATTTTCAGTATAGTCGACAAGGTTTAAGCAAATCAGGATCTGAGAAGGGAAGAAAAGACGAGGAGGAGGACACAATGTGATGATTCAGAAACCGAGATGGTTCATCACAATCAAATTTACATGCCTCAGTCACTGAGGAGTATTGAACTATTATTTTTTAACTGAAATTTAGGGTAGCATATGAACTGTGTATACAAGTAGAATACAACACTCCAAGACAACATAGGAAATATGAATGGTTTGTGTGATTGAGGGGTTCACACAATTAAAATTCTTTGTTCAAAGGAATGAGAGTCGTATATTTTGAGAGGACAATACAATTATTGATTTGGATTCCCCGTCATTGAAACACGAGACAGAGAAAGCGAAAGAGAGAAAGAAGATGAATAATGATAGTAGAGAACAGAGGATGAAGGAAAGAAATGTTTCAATTTATTAGCTGACCAATTTCATTGACGAGTGTGAGATCTGCTCTATTTTTATCTGACCAACTCTTTTTAAAAAAGAGAAAGAAAGTTTTTTTTGGAGAATTACCGTGTGAAACACACACAAAGGAATTGAAAGCATTGCTTTTACTTTTCAATATTTCTCTCTCTCTCTCTCTCCGCGTGTGATTGTAATGCTTGATATTGACAATGCACGAAAGTGCTGAGCCAATTTTCGATTTTAATTTTGCCAAAAAATGGGAAATGCCAAAATGTGGAAGTATGTGTCTAGTCTTGCTGTATCTAAAGAGATTGCAAATCCTCTCTCTCTCTTTCTGGTTATCCAGACCTCAGCCTGCCTTTATGAAATGAGGAGCAGAGGAGGATGAGAAAGGAGCAATGTAAATAAATAATGCGTTTTACTTGGCAATTTTTCTCTCCAGACATATTTGACGGGCACATTTGAGAGCAAAAGATCATTTATGGTCGCACTCAGCTCACAAAGCGTTGTTTGTATGTTCCAACATTGATATACCATACATTGTAGGTATGTTATACTCATATGTGTAAAATACTAGGTACATGTAAATGTACAATTCCCCCTCTTTTATCTCTCTTTTTCTGCAGCACAACCACAGATACACACAAATATGCACACTTAAAGGTTTTTGCACTAGGATGTGTGACGACAATGTCAGGGTATGGAAAATGGGCACACACGCACATACAGACCAAAGAAAGAAAGAGAGAGAGAGAGAGAGCAAAGATTCCTGTGCAGGGTGTAAGGGAAGAGCAGGATGAATAAATTTATTCAACATAGAGAAAATATATCGGAGGACTCGCACAAGGATTTTGGATTTCTTGGATTTATTCACGGTGATAATAAATCAAGTATGAATTCAGAATTGCATGCAATGTGCTAAAGCGACTAGAAGAATTGTTTCCATCCACACACACACACACACAATTTTCTCTTTCCGTCATATCCACTGCATGCACAGTCACAGGCACACACACAAGAATGTTCCAATATTTGCCGGAACTTTGAAAATGTTCACAGGGCTATTCTAGTTTTCCAGTATTTTTGTGCGGACACCCGCATTGGGGGCTACTCTCTCTACCATTCATCCAAAAATATCCAGTGAGCTCTCTCTTTCACTGTGTGTCAAGCCGAGTTTAGATATACATACATCTACCCTGTCAATTGTGTGTGTTCTCTTATCCAAGCTTCCTACCATGTACAAATACAGAGCACAAAACTCGGCAGTACTCTGCACCTCTTTTTGTTGTATATGGACAGGATATGTGACCGGAGAAAAATGGTGTTGGCAATTTACAATGTTTCAAATGTACACTCCATGTTTACCGTATTCCCCTTTGTCAATGGAATACCATATTATTCTGAATTTTACAAAATTTACATAAATGCCAACAAGTCTTTCTTTACTCGTACGTCATTGCAATCTTTCTATTTCAGTAGATCCAAAGTCTTCACTACAAAACACATACATATTAGGGATCCGGGTTAAATGACCGGGAGTACGGTGCAAATAAATGTATGTACACACACGCACTCTCTACACTTTACTGTGGTCACACTCTTTCTCTTAAAGAAAATTTCTTTTTATCCACTCGTCCTCCTTATATCATGTATCCAGATATACACTATGCCAAAATGGATGTGTCAGAACAGACTGTGACTAGACACTCCCTTTCTCCCTCTCCCACAGACATGCACACTCTCAATATGTATGTACATCCACATTCAAACATAGGGAAAGATAAGACGTGTCTGGCTTCTTTTGGTTTTAGCTAGAGGTGTATATTGTACACTTGCCATACGATATACGGAATTGTCTCGACTCTTTCTCTCCATAGCAGTGTGTAGTGTGTGTGTGTAGGTAGATTGTTCGTTATGGCATGATCAGATATGAGACTGCAGAAGGGAAATGTTGAAAAATTTCATGTAGGCCGACAACAAAAGGAGAAATATGGCAGTATTAACCAAATGTCTTGAATATCTGACAGGAGCTGTGAAAAGCGGCGGACGTACACACACACACATTCAAAGAACTCCACTGTCTTTTCTTTTCTTCTACCTCTTTGAAAAATTGGTTTCGAACCTCCAGTGATAGACAATACTTCTCAGATCCTTTCCCCCGGATCCTAACTTTCATTCTCCTCAAACAGCTTTCTCTCTCTGGGTATATTCCTAATACATTGTAGATTGTATTTCCCAAACTCAAAACTCTTCTCTTCTTTCTCCTTCACACTCCAAACTCACATCACATCATTGTTACAGGGGTGAAAAAAGAGGAAGAAAGAAGAAAATCCCAAAGCACCCACACTCACATTGTATCACCCGACAACCTGAACCATCATAACCTCACAGTAATAGCAGAGAGTGAGGATGGGAGAGAGAACCCAACACGTACATTACATTTTCTCTGTTGGATGAATCAGATTGAACAGACTTACTTTATAGAGAGAGAGAACAAACAGTTTCATATTCTTCCCAGTAGACATTTGAGAAGACAAGGAAAATAACCAATACACACACAAACATGTAGACACACACAGGACATGGTAAAATACCCTCATAGTGTTGAAAAATGCTCGGTGCTCCACTCCATCCTTCTCTTATCCAGCCATCACTCTTTCCACATGTACATGTATGCCATATTAATGTGCAGAAACTTTTGAAAAATCTTGCTCCTCTCAGTCATCCCAACATGACATGGTAGCAATGGGAAAGAGTGGGCTAGAAAAATTCATTTTCTAATTTAAGCGATTCATAAAAATGATTTCTGCCCCTCTTCTTCCAATGATGATTGAGATTGGGAAAGAATTTTTTCACCCCGGCCCCCATCAACACATCCATATTCCTTCAATCTGAGTTGAGATGAGACAGACAAAAGTAATGAGATTTCCAAGGAAGTAATTTGATTTTGTGTGCATATGTCCACAAACGTGTATTTCTCTCTTTTGGGAAATTTTGCTCATAATTTGAAAGATCCAATGTCTACATTTCCACTTCTTTTTACAAAATTTGTATGGAGCACACAGACTATGTTGAAAATTTTTTTTTAAAAAAATATGAATAAACTGGTTTCAGATTAGAATTAATGCAGTTTATTGCCATTTTTTTTATTACTAGTGGATTCTAAATTAAAATCAATATCACACACATGGAAGATGTGTTAAAATTTTCAAAATATCCCAATTTAATGTGATAAATGTTGTGAATTATGAAGTGAGAAGATGTTAAGATTGAGATTTTCATACTGAAATGGTACATTTAACATGCGTCATTCCTTTGAAAATAGGATTCCAGTCAGATTTATGTGCAGAAATTTCAACAAGGCATAGCAGGTTAGGAAAACATTTTTTCACAGAAAAAGTTCATCATCAAATGTGAGAGAGTGTTAATTTGATTAGGGACATTTGGAACAGAGTCAAAACTAGCAAATTGGAAAATAGAAACTCTTTGAGACTATATACTAATATTATACATGTTATGTACAGAGTACAGTTTTGAGGTAAACAAGACCAAGTGTGGAAGGAAATAAAATCACAAAGAAGAGTTAATACTCATGTTAATAATGGATGAGGAGTGGTAAAGTAGCAAGTTGAAGGAAAAACAGAGAAAGGGAGTCATTTACGTTTATAGATTGTAAATCATTATTATTTCCTTTCTCTTTTACTCAACTGCCAAAGATCGTAAAGGAGGATATGATGATGAATTATAATTTATGCCCTTTTTTCTATTTACTCATTTTGTGGGTAGCCAACATGTGAACATGTGCACACGTACACTGGAGACTGCGTTGCAGTGCTGGAGTCTAAGCTTCTTTATAAATCACATACCGTAAATCCTCTAATAGAGCCCCTGGGGCTCTATTTATTTTTGAGCCACCGAACCTGGGGTTGTATTAGAGGCTGGGGCTTTATTTTTGTAATATACTATGAGCGATATCCGGAGACAAAAATTATCATTTTTTATCAATTTATTTGTACAATTTTAAGATATTTTTGTCAAAACATATATAACAAATGGAAAATGTATTCCTAATCGGAATCAGAGAACACTGATGGCTGCACATTCCCCTCTTCATCTGACTCCTCATCTGAAGAAACGTCGATCATGACGGCTTCTTCCTCCGGTTCCTCCACGTAGGTGCATTCAAATCGATTTTCGTCTCGGTTGTTCTGAAGGATTTGCCAGGCATCTCGGCACGGTTGACCAATCTTCATACAGGTGATTTGATGATCCTCGGACCCATCGGGAGCAGTAGTTTGCGCACATGCTTTGAATGAATGCTTTATCAAATCTGTAGACAAACCATTTCAAGCTTCTTTCACCCAATCTACCATCAGAGGAAGTGATGCAGCTCTCAAATTTCCGGCGTCAGTGTAGGACATATTTTCTGCGTGGCTCATCAACTCGTCGTACAACTCTATTACTTTGGCCTTAAACGACTTGTTCCAACTTACGTCCGGAGCCTGTATGTACTTCGTACACACGGCTGGTATGACTGCCATCGTCGCGTTAAAGCCACGGAAGTGTGCCTTTGTAGCTGCACTCAAGTGAGCCCTGCAACACGAAGACATCTTAAAAACTTTATATTTGTAATCTAAATTACGCAACATTTATTTCGATTCACCAACACGCCACCCACACACACACACATTGTACACCACCACCACCATCCACACACACACACATTGTACACCACCACCACCATCCACACACACACACATTGTACACCATCACCACCATACACACACACACACATTGTACACCACCACCACCATACACACACACACACATTGTACACCACCACCACCATA
>WJFB01000047.1:0-135985 GCA_009870185.1 Pygmarrhopalites habei
ATCAGATACATACTGATTTTATAGGTATATCGTAAATGGAGTCTTACGTGGTGAACAGACTTTCTGGACACCCAGTATATTCGAAAGGCTACTACAGAATGAATGAAGGGTATTTTTGTCCTCTGAACCTTTCCACCTGGTCTCACCATGATCTGTCCACTTGAGAATTTTGTCATTTTTCTGTTAAATAATCTGTATTACATCACATGGGTTGAAAAGAGCAAAACAGTAATGTGCATGTGTATTAATACATATTACATTGGACTTGAACATTTTTACTACAAAAATTGTGCGTCAACTCTCATCTAACCAGTTTTTAACCAGTTTAAAATTGACAAAGTAATGTGGAATTGGTTAAAATAGCATAAAAAGAAGTATTTAATACCCTGTCTTTTTGTAAAGTGGATTTGCCTCTCAATTATAAAACAAAGATTGGATAAAAATACCAATGTCAATGTCAACGACAGCTTTCTTTTTCCCCTATCTATTTCTCAACTGAAAGTCAGTTTGTGAGTGTCCTAGTCCCCTTCATCTTCTTCCAAAGTCTGTCCGTAGCTCAGGGAATTATTGAAAAACAATTTTGTGTATTTTCATTATGTAAGATCTTTTGATAATCCACAATCAATTCAGATTATACATTGACAAAGTCCACAGAGAAAAAGACGCAAAATCGGGGCAAAAACTGAACGTCACAGCATCACATCGTCGTCATATTAATGACTCATTATTTTGTGATTTTTTAAATACCTACAAAGAGAGATATTTTATTGGATTAATCCAGATTTTCACTTGTTGTAACTGGGATAAGGCACAGGACAAGAATTGTACTCAGAAGAAATTTGCTCATTTTCCCTATTCCCCAATATTTTAATATATAACTGTGAACTGTGCAATCGTTGGGACATGTGTGATGAGTGAGACAGTTCTCAAATTAGACAAGAAAAAGTGTTAAAGGTGAAAGGTCACGAGTTGTCAGGATAATCATTAGAATACTTATTATTCATACATACTAGATTAAATAGAGAGTAGCGGCAGAGTTGATCACTCCCATTTGATCTACAAGTAGTTAAAGGGAATATTAACGATTACATGGATGTATGTAAAACTTTAAAATTAATTGTAGCTCTCAATGTTTTTAAACTAAAAAACGTTATATATATATACTGACTACAATAATAGCTCGTTCAAGTGTACAAAAACTAACATGACAGATAGGTGTATGTTGTTCAACAACAACAACAACAAGAAAGAAAGAGAGAGAGAAAATCTATCAAGTCTTCTTGTCCTATCATTTATTTATTATTTACCGCAAGACTACATGCAGGGAGTGTGTAAAATAAATAATAAAATTGACGATAAGTCCAAAAAGAGAAACATGAACAAGGGCTGTCACTGTCCCTCCACCCCCATTCTTGTCGCTTCTCCCATAATAAAACTTAATTAACAAGTGAAGTGGTCTCTGAACATCACAACCATAATATTTGTGTGTGTGTAATGTGGAGGGGGTAATATTATTAACATTAAATTCCACGTCAGCGAAATCTGGAGAAAGAAGAAGAACAAATTATTTAGGGGAAAAAATCTTGTGTGAACTTTGTTCTCCTCATCCTTTAGGGACAAAAAGTGAGTTATATCACTTTTTACTAAACACTAATTTTGAGACTCAAACTGAGAATATTCACATAAAGTGTAAAAGAGGGGTGAGCGAGTGTATATTATTGAATGTACATTAAATGTAATTAAATTACATGTGAATTTAGAAAATGGACCGTAGTGTGTGTGCTACCATGATACAATTCACTCTTCTTTATATGTATTTATATATGAAAAGTTGATCTTTTATCACACCAGACACTGATATGACATGTATGGTCTAAACCAAGACTCTTACGAAGAAAGACATCAAAGTGAAAAAATTTCCACAATTTTTCTGACCAAAGCCAAGAAGACGTTGGAAATGGGCAGAAGAGGCAAGTTCAGCCATTATGTTACTTACATATAAAAAATCTTATTTTACATTCAAAATCCATGGAGAGGATTCATGGGAGGGGATTACATGTATGAGAGAGAGAGAGAGTGAGAGGAGTCAAAAGAGGAAATTTAAATTTAGTCGTGTCACCTATATAATAGTCAATACAGATTGAGAGTCAAAGAGCACCAATCCCACCATGTACATTCAGATTACCATGACTTTTGTCCACAGCATCCACAACATTAAATAATAGGATAGACATATCTATGGAGAGATTCACATATCAATGATTCTAAATGAGTATCCATAAAATATTATTACAGGATGATAATACCTCTACATTCTACACAGATCATAAGAGGACACACAATAATTTTTAAAAACTACCTCACCCCTTATTATGTAATGTATGTGCACATGGGTTATATAATAATAACACACATGAATGTTTTTGTACCCTCAATAATGAGCGAGTCATTTTATTTTTGAATTTCTTTTAAAAAAATCTTTCTGGTTCTGACTACAAATTTAATGTGCATATATGGTACAGAACGTTTTTATACTGGATGAGGGGAGGTCAAATTGACATTATTTTAACTGTACACTGCGCTGGATGGTGATGAGACACACACACACACACACAATCCTAATCATGGTCATTCATTCAACTCCTGAAAAGTCCATGCAGTAAACTATTAGTTACTGGTAAACTGTAGTTTTTCATTATGTTGCTAGTTAGTGAAGCTATGGGACTAGTAAACTATTTAATAAATGTAGTGGATAAATAAAGATACAAAATTGAGGAGGGTGGCTAAATCCCACCCACGAGGGTATAAATCTTAATGTTATAAGAAGTAAAATATTTTTTTCCACTCCAGAGTTGGCAGAGTAAACACACAATCACACATCAAGTAGACAAGAAGAGAAAGGAAAGTCAAGACAAATATTAAAAAGTACACTGTAATCTCAAAATATTACATGTCTTCACAAGTCTATCTTTAATCTGTCAACAATAACAATATCTCACAAGTTTCAAGAATCTCTACAACTACTATTTGTTGCTCACCTTTACGTACTCTGAAAAAAAGTTATGGAAAGGATAAAAAGTCAACTTGTCTCATTTTCCAAATAGTCATCATCTAATACTCATCCTTCAGTCAAAAAAACGTTCGAAAGAGAGAGAGAGAGAAAGTGTGTTCTCAATCCTTTTTCTTGTTTTTCTCAAAACTTTCTTTACAGTCAAAGAAAGATAAGGAAAAAATTTGTGGTGGTGGACATCAAAACATTTGTCCTCCTCCCCTCTTTTAATTGACATTTATTATTCTCAAAATAGCCTCAAAATTGTGAATCCGGTCCAGTGTACCAAATATGTGTGTTGCGGGCAGTTTGGTCGGACTTTACTTGTCCATTGAAGTAGAATCCAGACATAATCACAGAACTTTGATCATCGTTCATCAGTTCGTCTCCTCCTCCTCTTCATCCTCCTCCCTTGTCAATGTTGCTGAATCTCATCCTTTAATGGCTGATTCTTCATCCAACTTCCTTCGTCTTCAAAAACAAATGAGGTGATCCTTACTCTTTTGGATAGAAAGAAAGAAAGAGAGAGAGAGTGAGATTCAGGCTAATCATAATTTTTCTACTAAAAGTAAGCTACATCATTTTACACTCAAACCTTCACGCAACACTCATCAATCAATAGATCAATAGCAACAACACTTTGTCTTGGTGTGTGCGTCACACTATTAATCATACAACAACAACAGTTCAAGAATATATCAAAAAATAAATAGTACCGATACTACTACAACTACTCCAGTGTGACTTCAAGTTGACAATCTCAAAATCACAAGAAACAACTTGCTAACCACATGCTATGCATTGTACAACACTTTCACTCTTTTTTGTAATAGTCGTGTCACCTCAATAATCAACATTTTAAAAAAAGAATTTAAAAAATTATTCGGCAACAGTATATGAACTGCAAAGGTTCAAAGCAAACACAATAGAAGTAAGAAGAGAAGGAGAAAGTTGGGGTCAACGTGAGAATATTTTAAAGGAGTTTACAAAGCAAAAAGAAGGACATCATCTTGAATGAAAATAATTTACAAATCTGTTCAAGAAAATTTGACCAGGGAGATAACACCACAAGAGAGTTGGTCAACTGTTGACTTTCCTAGCCATAAGGTCAATTTGTAAAATTTGAAAAAATGGCATTAGATTTCTTTGCTGGCTGTGTCGGAGGTAATTTGACATGATCTAGTCTGGTAAATGATTCTGGAGGGCGGAGGAGAATAACTAAATAATTTTTTGGGACTTTTTAAGGCGTTGCAGGAATAATCGTCGGACATCCATTAGACACAGTGAAAGTAAGTAAATTCTTTTAAAACTGGTCAAGCCTTGTGAGGAGACCCCCATTTTGGAGAAAGTGGAAAAAATATAATCCTAAAAATTAATACAAGGTACAAGGTGAACAAAGCTATGTGTATTTAACATGTCTGGATGTGTATGTAGGTCCGGATTCAAACACAGTGTCCAAACAACCCAAAATACAGGGGGACTTTTCACTGTCTGACGTCAACAATCAGACAAGAATCGGTATGTCTATTGCAGACAGACACTTGCTTTGAAATTGTGTGTGTATTTATCCTCCACTTCCCTCCGTGCCGACATCATCACTCCTCCTTTGACTACTTTTACTGTTTTAATTGTACTCCACCTCTCCCTACCATTATTTATTATTATACTTTCACCCTCCACAAAACCCGCCCCCCTCCGCCATACATAAAAATTGTGTAGAGAATAGAAAGTGAAATTATTTTCCGAATTCGTCAAAATGAATGGAATAGATTGGAGGACTGTACAAAGGGATTGCTAGTCCTCTGTATGGAGTCACAGCTGTCAACGCCATGGTATTCGGTGTCTATGGAGTTCTAAAACCATGGGTTAGTGGACCCGGGAATGATGCACTTTGGGCACATTTTGTGGCGGGTGCTGCATCCGGTTCTGTACAATCTGTCATCTCTGCCCCCATGGAGCTAGTTAAAACTCGGATGCAACTGGATGAGAGTGGACCAGGGATGAAAGGAAAAAGTTCTTGGGATGTCATCAAAAATGTTTATCGTCTTGAAGGTGGACTTCGCAAAGGGATTTTCAAGGGATGGTCTGTCACACTTGCAAGGGAATTCCCTGGTTTCGGATTCTACTTTGCTACATACGAAGCTCTGACTACTAAAAGTGAGTTATGAAAATTAAATCACTCAAACGTTCAAAACTCAAATATTATTAATTATGAAGTGAAAAAAAATTGAGGAAAAAAAACCAGCTACTAATTACTGTTAAGGCCGCCCTGCGTGTCATTATCTCATTTCCCTTGTGTATTTAGTGTACAAAAAAATACCCCGTTTTTTTTCTTGTATACTGATAGCTGGTCGAGATATAACAACATTTGAGATGATGATGGCTGGTGGGATGGCAGGGGTTGTGTCTTGGGTAGCCTGTTTTCCCATGGGTAAGGAGATTCTTCAGTGGATTTTTTAAAATTAATAATGTCCACACACACACACCATTTCTAAACATTCCTTTCTTGTTTTTTTCTCTAGATGTGGTGAAAACTCGTCTACAGTCGGACACTCAAGGTAAATATAGTGGAGCTATTGATTGCTATCGTCAAACTGTGGCAACGGAGGGTTATCGAGCTCTTTTCCGGGGACTGAATTCCTCCCTCATCCGTGCCTTCCCTACAAATGCCGCTACATTCACAGCCGTCACTTGGATCATGAGGTAAAAGTCATTTTAAAAAAAAGAGGCTAGTCTTTTTTTGCTAAAAATAGAAAAAAAAGAAATTGGTTTCAATTAATCATTCTTTTGCAAATATTTGTGGAACTGTCATGCCATCCCAATTCTTTTCTTTCTATTTTCTCCGTCCTAAAAAAAATGTGTGTAGTCTACGAAAATTCATTTAAAAAATCTCATTTATTTTCTCCCCTTCTCCACTCATCTGTGTATATAGATTGGCTAACCAAACGCAGGATGATTTTGAGGAGAATCGAACAAATTTGGACTACCTCTTGAGACAGTGGGAGAGTGTGAGGGTACAAGACAAAATTGTAGAGTCTCTCCGACTCCAGATCCCACAGTACGCTTTCCTGTCGTCTGGACTGGAGACAACCAACTCGTTTTTCTTACAACATCATCGTAATTTTACAAAAACGATCCATCCTGCAGTCGCCTCTTCTACTACTACTACTCCTAATAACACCAAAGTCGAGAAGGATGGAGAGGGTAGTGGAAAAATTGGTGAGAAAATGAATGAGAATTATGGTAACCCAACAACGGGAGGAACAATGTCCTCGTCAGACTTGACTGGAATGATGGGGATAGGGGGACTGACGATGGGGGGAAACGGAGGAATTTCAGGATTGTTAACAACCACCACCCCGACAGGGACGACGACGACGACCATGAATGTTTCAGAAATAAGTTCACCGATCCGAGGAGGAAATTCCCACGCTACGAGTGTGAGTCCTACAGTCTCCGTCTCACTTCCGGCGGATTTGAGTGTTCTGGCTGAAATACTTGACTTACCTTTGGTCATTGTAGAAAATTCTTTTTTGGATGGAAAACCAATTACACTTTTCAATATCATTCTAGCTTGGCTCATGAAAGGAACTCGACTCAATGTTTGTAAATGTTTAGATGCTCTAGATCAGTGTGTGTGCTACAGGTGAGCTCTCTCTCTCTTTATTCAAGTCTTAAAAATATCTCTTTTCATTTCATATTCCATACGTAAGTCTTAAGTATTTTGGTCCTTTTACTATTGTTATTAGGAGCAGCATGTCTTTGATAGGCATCTCATAAAATTGTATGTTTATATATTTATGTGGAAAAAAAGGAAGTTAAAAGAGGTGTCAAAAGGAGATAAGATTTTTAGTGGCCAATTTGCAAAAAAGTGGTAGATTACAATACTTAAATGATAGTTTATATATGGAAGGAAAAGATGAAAGTTGTGATTAAGGTTAAAAATGGTGATGATGATACAAATTAATGTACATTGTTTTGTGACAAAGATTATTGTTACACACGGTGCAGATTCAATACACTTTATAACAAAATTATGTGATTATTTATTCTTAGCGTACATTGTAGACACTAACATCAATAAGACAGGACAATTAGAAAATGAAGATGTTAGTTTTAGTACTGTGTGTGTTGTGAGTAGTACATACTTTATTAATTAAAGTTTGTTTTTTAATGTACCATACACTTTGCAATTAACGTTCCTTCTTGTGATGAGAAATTGTGAATTTGATACATGCTAATTAATATCGCACAGTACATTGTATATTTACAATTTGTTGTGTCGTTGGAAGTACTGTTACTGTAAAAAGAGGGGAAGGAGAGAATGAAGATATGAGCAGGTTTTCAACAATGGAAAGTCAAAAATATTAGTACATAACATATTAATAATATTTCTCTCTCTCTCTTCCTCTCTCTCTGTGAAAATGAGCTTTCCTAATTTTTAAGTCTTTTTGTCCATGACATGTAATGATAGTACATGAATCGTTCTGACATGATATGGTGTAATTAATGCTTAATAAGTGTTAATATAAAAAGATATTCATGTTGTTAATTGAATTGTTTAAAAAACTGTATAATGTCAAGTTAAAGAGTAAGTACTGTATGAAAAGTGTAATTTAATTCATTATAATTATTCATACAAGATACGATGCATTACAAAAATGTAGTGTGTGAGTGTGATTGGCGACTGACACCAAGTGCCCATTAATGCAAAAAAATAATGCAAAAAAATGAGGAAAATATTTTTAAAAAATAAAAGAGAAGACTGAAACGAGAAAATATACAAACAAAAAATGTGTATGGGGGAAAAGTCTGTGTTTTTTTATCATCCCATTTTCCGTGTTATTAAAATTCTGTAAGATGAATCCTTCTCATTCCCATGTCATGGGCTGTAGTCGTAGTGTCCAAAAAATTAATGGGAGGAAAATGAGATGAGAAACAAGGTTCCATAACAACAGCAGCGTCTCCCATCTGACGATTTCTGATTAACCAGCACATCTTCCTCAATTGCACCTGTATCATTCCACCCCTACATGTGTGAAAGATGAGAGGACGACTTGCAGTCAAATCCCCTCTTTTTCCTTTAACACAGTACAGTTACAGTGCATACAAGGAACTCACCTGTGAGCCTTCTCTACTTACATCTTGAGTACATACTAAAAAGATTTTTTTTTCATCATATCAAAAAAATGGATAGAGGGTTATACCAAAATCAATTTCACATCCCAAGATTTCTCATATACACTGTGTGTCTTGTAGTACACTGGGTACAGGTACACTCACACAAGTAGTATATGTAGTGGACATGTGATTTCCTTATATTATGTGTATATAAAAGTATGCATGCACTAGAGACGTGGATTTGAGTAAGAGAAGATGAAGAAGAGTGGATAAGACTACACCCCAGGGTCTTCTGCCGAAAAGACCATGAAATGTTTACTGGATGATCTTGCTGCATGTACTGTACAATCAGAAGAAGAGAGTGAGTGTGTGTACGTAAAAATGTGTTTGTTGTTCCTCACATGCACATTTCCTATACGATAGATTTCTAGACCCTGACTGTGTACCTATGTGTACTGCTTTTGTATGTTACTAACCAGTCATTTCAATATGCAGACACACGTACATACAAGATGATGTCTGTTTAAGGTATGTTTTTTATACTCTCAAGTTCTGTGCTGGTGCGTCTGCTGGCTTTGACTCTTCGAATGCTAGTCATGATGTATAATTCCGTGTGTGTGTGTAGTGGATGTGTAGTGTGTGTGTGGTAAAGGTAAGGTATGCATAAAATTGTTGGGACCTTTTTTTGTGCTCACGAGAGTTAAATCTTGAATGTAGTTGTATGTAGTAGTGGGATATAGAGGAATATTAAATGTGTATACATATTCTACATGGACTGTGTAATGTAAAATGTTACTGTGGGCTCTCTGTCGATGTTTTGTGGCCACGGGACTAGAGCTACTTGTATGCACACTTATAATGTATTTTTTTTGTACACACACAGTGAAGAGATTGTAGGGGTTCTCTTTCTGGGCTCTGACTCTCCTGCTCCTGAATAAATACTATTATGTACTTGTTCAGGTAATATACAAGTTAAATGGGGAAGACATTCTTTTAGGTTTGAGAGTCTCAAAAAGCTGTGCCTGTGAGGATTTCAGTCTGCAGAGAGTGAGTCCAAAAATGATGCTCTGGAAAATTTGTTTGGAAATTTGAACACATTTTTCTTTTTGTGTGACTGTGTGGTGTGACTTTTGTGAATGTGTTGACCACACAGACGGACTGTGTGTGTGACGAGTGACCGGCTGACATAGGACGGTTCACTTTAAGTGCATTGTGTGTGTGTGATTGGGAGGGTCGAGAAGATGTCAGTTCCAAATGATTTTCGGGGAAATAATTCAGAGGATCTCAATGCTGGTGGTGGTGGAGGACAGAAAGTGGGACCTGGTGGTGGGGTCAGACAAGGACCAGGTCAGGGTGGTCAAGCACAGTCTACTGACAATATTTCCCGTCTTTCACATTCTGAATTAGTTCAAAGAGTTAGGTGAGTAAAATTGTGTAGAAAAAAGGATTTTCTTAGAAAATTTCTAAGATTTAGTCTTTTTTTAAAAACAACAACCTGTTGATTGTTAACTGAGTGATTAATTTTTTTTCCTTTGTAATAATAAGTGATATTTTTAATTTGACAGGAAATTAGAAGCAGATTTACTCAAACTCGCAAAGGATCATAACCATATGATTCGGGAGGCAAATAATCGTATTCAGGTAAGTGATTAAAATGTTTGTGTGTGATTCATGTCATGGAACATTAGTCATATTTGATCATCTTTAGGAATGTCTAAGACATTATGTCTTAGTCAGTCGTGGGTATCGAATGGATCATTACTATTACGTTACTTCTATTTCATTTGTAATCGTATTGATTATGTTTTTAATTGAGCTCTACAATTATTGTATTTAAAATATTTTAGGTCCAAACAGTAGAAATCTCGACATTGCAGGAAGATAATACCGAGCTTCGGGACTTGTGTTGCTTTCTTGATGATGACAGGTACAATACACAATTTTTATGGTATTGATCCTCTCTACCCTCATAAAAGCATTTCCCTTTTTGAGTATCCACTGGGTCAGCAGAAACAAAAACACCTTTGATTTTATCCGACAGCAAAGTAACGGATGGAAGAATTTTACAACTCTACCATAACAAATTTATATATATAATTTCCCTATGACCTTGCACATTCGCGTCGTACATATACAATAATATGAATCTCTTCTTTAAATGAAATATGATTTTGAAAACAGACAAAAAGGAAGGAAACTTGCTCGAGAATGGCAGAGATTTGGACGCTATACAGGTTACATAAATTTAACATAAATTAATGCTATTGAATTGCATATACAAAATTGTAATCCCACATTTAAAGCACTCACATTTTATTTCTTTTCCTAAAAAAATACAGCATCGGTCATGCGACAAGAAGTAGCCGCTTATCAATCGTACGTTATACACTTTTGATCTGTAAAACAAAGCAACTCATCTGAAAATGATGATACATGTTTTTATATTTCAATTTCAATTTGTAGGAAGCTCCGAGACTTGGACACACGGCAGCAGCAGTTGGTACAAGGTAAATAAATAAATAATCATGTAATTTTTTAAATGTATCGAAATTTAATGCAAGAAACATGTTGGTAAAAATATACACTTAGAGAAAAGTAATGTGTTCAAAGATAATGCATCTTTGAGAGTATTTATGATGAAATGACTGTATTTCTCTCTTTCTTGATTTCGTTTCAGACAACATGGAATTGAAAGTAAGTGGAAATGTTGTTGACCGTTCTCATTATTTGCAAATTACTATTATACTGTGTTACTTATTAATTTTCTCTTTTTTTGATTGATATAGGAGCTATGCCTTTACTTGGACGAGGAAAGAAACCAAAATTCTTGCAGTAATTGTGGAACAGCTTTCCGTCGGGATGATGGAGATGGTAGTAGTTCCAGTACGAATCCTCATGAGCACGAAGAGTATGCTCATAATATTACTGCTGACTCATTGTTAAGCAACACAAATACAAACAGTTCAACAAACAGTGCTCAACATGTTATTCTATCGGACCGGGAGGAGGCCAGTCGTGGAATTCTAAACAGTAAAGAATGAATAGATAATGTCATATCTTTTTTAAAGAAACTGGATAATGGCTACATTGATTTTAAAAAACGTATTTGATGATTTTAGGTAAGATTTTTGAGTACGTTAAACGACTGGAGAGACGAGTAAATGAATTGGAGTTGGAGAAGCAAGACTCAATCCCATGCCCCGAATCTGTTCTCAATGCCCTGCAGGTCCTTCAAGTGTGCCAAGGTATTACGCATCAAATAATTCGTATTATACTGTAAATAAAAAGGGAGTGTTTACTAAATGTCTTTTGCACTCGATTATTTCCAGGTTTAGAGGACCATGACATTGGAGATCATGAGAAAGCCCTTGTACGTCAAATGTGCAATGTGAGTAAATATTTCTACTTACTTAGTACTGATCCATGATCTAAGACACATGTCAAATTATGTAATATATTGCATGTTAATAATATTGTGCAAATATCTTTTCTAGGTGGTTTGGAAAAAATTGGAAGACAATCCAAAACTTTGAGCTATGCAAATTTTGTATAATTATAAACAAATATATAAAACGAAATATCTTTTTATAGCGTATACATGTAGTACTTTAGAAAAGGAGTACATCGAACACATTCAATCATCGAAGAAAATCAACGTAAATAATGGAAATTTTGGTTGTTCATATACTTATTTGTACTTAGAGGTATGTCACCCACCTACATTTTAGTTTATATAATGTCTGTATTATGTAACATTATGCATTCTATACTGTATTCAAGCTTATGTTGACCTTTGTCTTTTTCAAAGGAAGCTAAACGTTTTTTAAATTTGATTCTTCCTATTCCGAAATTGTCATGTTAATTTTTTCCCGACACTCTCGCTAAATAGATATGAATTTAGCCATAATTCAGAGCTATGGATGTATGAAAAAGTTATTATCGTTAAATATGAGTGTGTTCAGAATCTCCAATTTTTACAAGTTTCCAAACTACGCACCATGAATCCATGACTATTTTATAGTGAGACAATCAGTATCTATTCAGTATGCCAATTTTATACTGTGCATATATATAGCAAATAACATTTTGCCCCAGATCATTCATAGCCATGATTAGTAGATTTGTACCTGGAAATTATCTTTGTTCTTTCAACTTTTAAAATTCCGCAATGTCAGGCAAGAGGTTATTTAAGAGATTTTAAATACTTAATTTTAGTTGACACAAACATTCATGCTTTGCAACGACAATGTATTTTTATGTATTTTTGATAATGTCAATACCAATACAATCAATATTTTTATGCAACTATGAGTACTATTGAATTTCACGAGGGGTTTTTGTTCTAAATTTCTGTAAATTAAACAGACTGTCATAGGCAATAGTTTTAAGTAACACATACACAACACCGAAAACACAGTATTTAATTTGTTAACCTTGTATTTTATATCAATACACTTTCTCGTTGCACGTATGTAGAGAGAAAAGTAATAATAAGTGTACTTACTAGCTATAGTAATAGTACTAGAGAATGAAGATTGATGAGAAAGAAATAATATTCGATTTAAGTGAATTCCTATACCATATCATCAAAATACAATACAGATTCCTCATCCCAGAAACCGTTATTTTACATAACACATGAATATGTAAGAAGACGTCGAACAATCAAACGTGTTAATTGCGTTTTGTACAAATTTTTATAGCATACGTAGTTCATTCGAAAAGTGGTAGCTTTGTATTTTTAAACTGAAAGCGATCATCGAAGGTAAAACGAAAAATAAAAATTTGTAATGAAGCAATGCTGTTGTATTTTATTGTGAATTCATGATTCATCCAGAAACGTTAATAATTGTCAGGAATGATGGCACATCATACTTAGCATCATCATGAAGTAGGTAATAATAATGGCTAAATTTATTCAAAATTCATACTGTTAAATTCGTACAGTCAGACTATTTTGGTATAATATTTTCTTAGAAGTAGAGGAGGAACGAGACAAAAATCATCAAACATATCTTAATTTGATTATAGAGTTTTTATACAGTTCTTATACAATTTTCAACGTTATTACATTACAATATGTGTAATTCATTGTTTATATATTACTTTAAAAAAATATTTTGAAAACTGACCAAAGTACAAAGTAGATTTGCTTCACTAGAAATAATCTGCAGCACTGGGTCTAGATTTTGATCCCTTTAATGAACTATCTTTCAATCTGAATGTTGCCGGAATTTTCTTGTGCTGAACTGGAGTTTTAGATGGTGTCGTAATTGTAGGTGTACCGCAAAGACTTGGTGTTTTTAATCCAGCTGGTGTACTGACACGACTTGGAGTATAAGAATCTCTTAAGGCATTGTCAGTATGATGTTGGGAAGGAAGATGAGATCTGGCAAATTTTTGGGCAGCTGGAGACATTGACGTTAATCTATCCATTGAACTTTTAGGACGAGGGGATGGCCTGAATATGGAAAGAAAACAAATACATAGTAAATGTTTATATTTTTGTTCAACTGTTAACCATTACAATTGTGTGTGTTACAGTCTAGACTATGTACACATTGAATATTACAAACATACGTATGAAGGTTATGTCTCGCTGCATCAATGGCCTTTTGTTTCTTGTCACGATATCGTTGACTAACTTTTTCTGCCAATTCAAGAGCAAGTTTCTCTCTTTTTGATGCCCCTGCCATGTGGAAAGGTTTTGTCTGGGCCACAGGAACTGGAGTGTCAGCTCCATCAAGTCGAAATGGAGTTCCCTCAATCTCTCCCCAAGTCATGAATGGAGTATCCTCAACACCTGTTCATAAATAGAATTGGAGAGTTTAGTATTTCCCAACAAGAGTGTGTAGACATTTTTGTACTTTTAAAATTAAATCCTTTTTTGAAAATAATGTCTTACCTGGTGTGGGTGAGGGTGTTTTGACAAGATTGAATCCATTTACTGATGGCATGGTTGCTTCAACTTCTTTTCCATCCAGTCCAATCTTACCATCAGGAGGTTTCGAAGTTGGATTTTTCGCACCCGCGTCTGTTGTCAAGTCTTTAAATGGATTTTCTTTATATCGTGTATTAGACAGGACAACTTCTGGTTTCTTTTTGGCCATTTGAACTTCCTCTTCTGGTGTGAAGGCAACTCCTATTAACGAATATTCAAAACGAAAATTAGTTAATAACGAATATAATTGAAAATTAAATTATTTGACAGAATTAGACTATGGAAAAAAATTACTCACCTTCAGGGACGTACATGATGTAGTTTTTACTACGGTAAGTCCATGTGTCAATATCAAGTGGACGTTTATATTCTTCAGCCTGTTGTTCAATTGAAGGTAGTTTTGTGGAATCCATTAACCTTAAATTGTGTTTCTGTTCTGCATCGTACAACCAGGCATACTGTCATGAAAAATACAAAAAATGCACTAAATTATATTTAATATTTAATAGAACCAACGAGAGTATGAATAAAAAACTACTAATAACATGACAATTACCTTTAGTTTGTGTTTCCTATCTGATTCTTCCATAATATCTTGAAAACTTTGATTGTCTTCACTAGTGTAGTTGTCCAGGAATTTATTTAAAGACACATGCTTGCTACCCGACTTACTACTAGCCTTGGACGTAACGGACATTGCATCACTATTGTCATTCGGTATTTCCATCGGTAAATGAGTTGGGGTAGATTCAACATTAGTAGCAGGTGTCGGGAATTTTGGATCATCCAAAGGTCCCTCTAAAGGTGTCTCAAATGTTGACGGAGTATCAACTAAAGGATCTGAAAATTAAGAGTAAGCGGAATTAAAAATTTGTCATTATTTTAAATTTTAGAATAATAATAATTAATTTTTATACTGACCTCCTGTATGCATCCTTGGAGTCTTTCTAATTAAACTATATTTGGAGTACAATTCTCGTAACATATGGATGTCATTATTCTCCATCGCACTGAGGTAAGCATTCTGAGCTTTGAGCTTTTCCAAATCAGGAAAGAAATCTCTTTGTACAATTTTCTCAAGCTCCTGAAATTCAATCAAAATTTTATTTTCAATGAAATGACACAAAAATTGTGAAATGTCTTTATGAAATATTTTTTAAAATTAAAACTTATTAAAATTCTTTGAGAATGAAAATTATACCTCTGTAAATTTATCTTCTTCCAAAACAACTCTACTCTTCTTAAATGGTGGTGCATCTGGAGTCTTGAATACAGCTAATTCTTTTGAAGAAGTTGGAACCAAAGCCTTTTCATTATTTTGACTCATTGTGAACTCTCAATTTATCACAAAAATCTCCCAATACACAACAAAAAAATCCTGACTGAGTCGTTGAGTTTAAAACTTTGCTGGGTATTCAATTATGAACACGATTTGTAACAATAATCTACAGAGAATTGAAATAATTTACGCAACGAACCACAATGGACATGTTTTTTTTACTTTCTCCGTCGAAACGTTTTACGCGCACAATAGTCAAGGAAATCTTCAACCAATGCAAACAGCTACAATGAGGGAAAGAGTGTGCGTAGTTTCTTCATGCATTTACCTGTCCTTTCATCTTGATTTTTCTTTCTTGATTGAAGTCAAAAACTAGCAAGAAGTATGCTCCATTAAAGAATAAATACAACAGGACATGGTGTGTAGTTCAAAATCTTTTTTTGATTTTTATTCGAGATTATATTGGTAATACATGGTAGTAGTAGTAGTTTTTTACTATACCCCTACAATAATAATTGATCTTCTTTCTTTCATGCGTCAAACTAACCCTCTATAATATAGTAATAGTTGATAGTAATCATTAGTGATCATCTCGTGACAGCGTTCAATATCTTTTATGTACCCATCATGAATCAAATTTTAAATTTTAATTTTAAATAATAATAAATACTAATTATAATTGTCAGTTTCTACATTTTTGGATAGCACGCAACTAATTTCAGTTGATCATGACACGAGTAGTTTCTCACTGTCTACTTCATATATATTTAATATATATATAGTTTGAAAGCCTAGCCTTCTAGGCTCATTTTCTAATATATATATAATATGTGTTTTATATAATAAAAGTTAAATATGTAGTATACTTTCACAACAATCATAATATAATAATATTTTTTATTTTATAATATATTTGTAATACTCAGGCATTTTCTTAGTACGTATGTACATATACATTTTTTGGCATGGCTGTTATTGGTCATTTTGTCTATAAAATTTAAAAGTAAAATATTGTATCATCATCATGTTAATTTACTTTTTTGGCTACAGTAAATATAGTATGTACACAGAGAAGCAGAGAAACATTTTTTACTGGGATTTGACATTACGGTGGAAAATATTTTAGATGTTCTTGTTGTACGGTGTGTGTGTGTGTATAACTACTTATTTAATGTACTAGAATAATTATTTAGACACCAAAGAACCTTGCGAAATCAAATTGAACTCAAGGAAGGGGCAATTAAGATGTTATGTATACACAACTTAATAAATTCTTTGTTGTTGTAACACCAAATAAAACACAGTCGTACAATTACATAGAGGGAGAGAGAAAGAATTCACAAATTTGTAAAAACTAATCTACACAAAGCATTCATGTTTACGACTGGTGTCCTTCGAAGTTGTCACACATCAAAGGCCCACCCATAATAGTAAGCATGAATTTTGCCCAAAATACTTTACTCGGTACATGATGCAACTTTTTGCATCAATCAGCAATGCTCATTTTATTACAATTTTACTAATGATATTTTAAAATTTAGATAAATTAAAGCTTTTGAACTTTTTTTGTCATGTTGTCCAACCTTTGTAATATATTATGTTTACAGAAAGTTTTTTTTCCTCGCCTACAAATTCTGCTTTCACCCCAACTTTCACCCTAGTACATTGTCTTTAAACCACAACGCTTTCACACTGTACACAGTTTTCTCAGGTGAAAAAGGAAGACAGAAAAAAAATTACAACATGTTACCCAAGATAAGGGTATATCAAAATCACACAATTACCATAATGGCATTACATATGTATTAATCAAAAGTAGTACAAAATATAAAATAAAATAAAAACTCATGAAACCAAATGACATGATAAGGACTCATTTCTTTTTTCGAAAAGAAAAATATATAGAAATAAAAATTCACATTTCAAAAAGTGTAGTCGTCTACTGTAGAAAAATTCTAGTAGAAATATGTAGGAACAATATGGAACCTCGGAAAATAGATCAGACTAAAATGGACTATTATACTTGAACAGTCTGTACGACATACAGATTAAATCTTTTTGGAAGTACAATTAACTGACTTTCACTTTTCCTTCTCTCCAATTTAAAATAATAATCTACAGTCTATCATTGTATGCCTGAAATTTTTTGTTTGAAATCATTAGACTAGAACAGAGTACTCGCAAATTATTTTGCTAAATTCAGATTACATGTACCATCGATTCATTTTCTTTGTGTATGAACCTCTCACATGTTCTTGAACATATGAGGAGGAGAGTCAAAAGTTAATTTTATTAAAAGAGCCACAGGCCATGTTCTACTAATATTTCTTTTAGAAAGCAATCCAAACTCGTCAGTACATATTTTATTTTCCAATCAAGTTAAGAGGTACAGATTATCCTCTGTGACAACTCGATCATCTACTGTATTAATTTAGTAGTCAACTTTCTCTCTTGGAGAAAATACTTTCTTTCTCTCAGGGTACTGAATGACTTGTAACTGAAAAAAAATTATTTTTTGACTTTATGACAATAATAACTCATATCAACACACACTTTTCCCTTCATCCTAGCTTATTAGGTCGAACCTGTTTGGACATTATCATAAATTCATCAAATTCCCTTTGAATAAAAGATTTTTTTTGAATCACCTTCTCATCACTCAGGTATACTATTTATATGTAGATTATTTTTTTCTTTGGCAACAACAAGACTATAATATATTTTTAATGTAGGTATAACTGTAGTAGAAAATTTCTTCATAATATTATCGTAATTAAAAGTTTTGCCCTTCCTCCACATCCCTACATTACATAACCATTGACGTTCTGCTCTCCTTCCCTATTTCCCTTAAATATTAGATAGTAAAATGTTGAGGCATTAAAATGATTAAGAGTAAAATATTTATTCAAAACCTAATTCTAAATATATGTATGTATCGCATTTATGTATGTATTATTATATTAAAGAATTTTGAAGTTTAACAAGTGTATTTAATATTGTAATAAGAAAATGTTTCCAAACAAAATATTACTTAACTATGCACCTTCGTAGGAACTACTTACATCCCCCATAATACGCACAATAATAGTAATTTGAAATGTTTTGGAAGAATCTAAAAATCTATTTTCTCTATAATATATGTACTGTACATAACAATCATAACGTATTTATATATATATGTATATTGTACGTGATAATACTTTACGAGGACCTATATTTCTCTATTTTTTCTCTGTACATTTTCATTGGTACAATGTCTCAATAGCTTTATCCGGCTCAAATCTATATACCTATTAAAATGTACTCTTAATCTTAAGTTAGCTAATGCACTAGAGAAAGGATTTACCCAAATTTTATTATTTCAAGTAGTAGTACATAATAAAAAAGGTAAATCGCGGCCAGTTTACTTTTTTTCTAAAAACTAATGTATTTTTTGGATGGAGCTTGTGTTTTTATACTGAAGAAAAAATTTGTATCTCTCCTCATCATAATATGACATTGGTCTTCCTCTTCATCTTCTTCTTCTTGCTCTTACACAAAACATTCGGATTTGGGTGCAAGATCATACTCTATCTCTTCATTTTTGTACATCTCGATTGCCTGTAAAAACACAAAGGGAAGAAATGAAATTTTAAATGTTATTGCAAAAATATTGGCAGAGAAAAAAATTGCCATCATAAAAATTCAATTGCATAATTTCGATGGTATTGTATTATTGAACTGTACCTTTTGGATGTCCCTTGTCAGGTCGTAAAGTTGTTGCTCATGAGCTTTCTGAAGTTTATCCCTCTCCTTTCCCTATTTTGTGAGGCACACACAAATATAAAGCACTCCCATTAAAATCACATTTTCTATTTTTTTTATTCTCTCAAGAATAACCATTTTCCATTTAAAAGAAAGAGAAAGCGGGTGTTTGGAAATGAATATGGAAAAATGAGTAAACCTGTTTCATGGCAGCCGTCTTTCTTTCATCGATGAATTTTTTTGTATTATTTTGATTTTTCTCCCGGAGCCGTCTGTCTTTTTCCGCTTTATTCCTCAGTGTCTTGTCGTTCGTCACTTCCTTGGCTGTCTCCACTGATACTTTGGCCTGAGCTGCTTTCATTGCCTTGTTTTCTCTGTGAGAGCATCAACAAAATAGAAAAAATAGAAAGAGAATCCCTTGTTTATTTTAGTCACTCAAATGATTGGCTCTTACAAAACACACACGAATGTATTGGAACTACATACTCCTATTCCTGTATCTCTGGTCACCCTCAACCTTTCTCTTATTCATCACATTCTCTGATACAAGGTGAAATAACTAAATAAGTGTATGGGGGTGTGTACGTGTCTGTGCTCTCAAGGCCCCCTGATAAACAATAGAAAGTCCGTCACACACAAATACACACAAAAGATGATGACACAATGGGAAAAGGAATCCAAAAAAAAAGAAAATTGACATCAGCCCTCATCCTCCTCCATGTTTCGCGAAAGAAATTCCTTCACAATAACCAGTCAAGCAAAAACTAACTCACTATCACAAAAAAGTTGGCAACAACATAACAACAGGGAAAAAAAAGGATTGCATTCAATTACATTACCCGCACCCACTCATCCATTACTGCACATTCCTTTTTTCTCTCCCTCTATATATAGCTATATTGATTCTAAACGGTTCATTAAATTATCGTGACCATGATTACGTTGACAAACTGACTTGGGGACATGAAATAATATCCTGGCACCAGCATGACCTGTCTTTGTAATTATTTTTTGAACATTTCCATGTACATTAATTCGGGAAAAAATGGAACGGGTAATTTGACAAATTGTGAATTAGCTGTATAGTTAAGGGGGTTACTTTAATGACAACGTCATAATAAATCAAATGAAAAATATTATTAAAATTTGAGCTCAAATATTAAGTAGATTATAATATATTTCTTTGTACTTTCACTCGACTTTTTCTCTATTTATTTTTTGAATTCAGAATGACATTTGAGATTAATCATACAACTTTCCTTGGATCTACCTACAGTGAAAGCAGAGAAAGTTATATTGAGACTATTTTCTATTTCCCAAGACAAACAAAGATATAGTCATAATTTTGATCTCGTCTATCCATATTAGTGTTAGATACAAAGTGAAAGTTGCAGCGATACATCTTCATATATTATGTAGACACAAGAAGTATGAGGAGTGGTGAAAGTAAAGTTTGTATTTGCAGAGAGAAAGATGAATGAGAGGAGATGGGAAAAGTCTCACTCGAGGAAAATATTCACATGCTACAATGCTACATACTGATATGAGTAATGTACTGTTGTGTGTATGTGGAGAAAGTATAAAGTATATAATATAGGACAAACCTCTCGTGCTTGGCCTCCAGCTGTTTCATTTGAATGGCTTGCGACATTTCCATCAATTTCCTCAGAATCTCTTCCTGAGCTTGGAGATGTGACTTCATCAATTCCCATTCTTCTTTCCGATGTCTTTCTATCATTTCCGTCCATTGTTTTGTGTGTTCTTGGACGACGATTCGAACTTGGGGATCCTGGACTGTGTCGTTTGCTCTGAAAAGATGATTAACACACATTACTCTAATCCTTTTTTAGCTATACATAATAGAAATGGCTCACCATCCATTACACTATTAACTCATAAACTTTCTTTTTCCCTTTCCTCCTTTAATGTCCCATGCAGCTAAACATGAGCTCTCCAATTACTATGATATACCACTACTTTCCTTCCTACAAATCAAGTAAGGACGGAGAAGGACGGAGGGAATAAAAATAATTTTCATTCATAACAGTTGGTGAAATTACACTTCATACTTTCTGCTTCCTTTTTTACACAACCTAATTTTTTTGATAATAAAAGAACACACTTTTGCCCTTCTCCTCGGACTTTGTCTAACGACAGAAATGTAATAATAAATCAAGGAGTCATGATGATCACGTGAATTTTTGTACAAAGGACTGAGAAAATCAATAGAATAAAATCATCTTTTGTGCATGACTCCTCCTTCACTTTCTCTCTTTGTGGTCGGAGAAAAGGTTTTCGGAAATCCCTGTCTACACAAATGAAATGTAAAATATGGAAATGAATTTCCCTTTTCTTCAATCCTCTTTCTTCTCCTCCTTTCTCCTCTTCTAATTTTATATCACAATGAGTGTTCATGATCTTACTCGAGATCCTTCCTTTCTAACCTCACTCTCAAGTAATTCCTTCCTACAAACTAATCCTCCGTATTTGTAGTTCGCCTTCACACACACAAAAACACTCACAGCTTTTTCTTTGCCATATGATTGAGTGATCGTGCCGTACACACACCTCTCTCTCACTCTCTCAAGGCCAGGGAAGACGGAGTTCAGAGATTCAAGATGAAAATGAGGAAGGTGAAAAGGGTCGTGAGGAAGAAGAAGAGGAAGAAGAGACGGAGGTATTAGCTGTATAAATATAACTACGACCTATGATACCATATGAAAGTCTCGTTCCTCCTTTCTCTCTCTCTCACACACTTTCTCCAAGCTCTAGGTGTGTGTGTGTGTGGGAGAACAAAGAAAACACGCTCTCTCCTCCTGCGTCATCCTCATCTCATCCTCCCTCTTTCTTGTCTCTTCCACATCACACTCAGACCATCACCCACAAGACTGCCTTGAGAGAGTGAGAGAGACTGTGTGTGTGTGTGTTTAGTCCTGTAATAATATATTGTGTAGTCTTTATTTATGCTTCTAGTGCAGATCTTTTTCCGTTTACTCCATACCTCACTTCCACCCGTCCAGGACAACGCGTCAGAGGCGGGAGAAACTAAAGAAACACGATTTCTGGGTGAAGGGAACTACAAGACTCTCGAGACAATGTCGAGAAAAAAAAGTTTTCCCCCCTTTTTTTCCCTGCCTGGCAAAAAAGTTCATGCATATATGGAGGTATTAAATTAACAGATGGGCTATTATACGGTTGACGTTGTGTAGCGGAGGAGGACTCTGGAGACCTGAATGAGCTATTGTATGTACACACATTTGGGTCACTTTCTATGTACTAGATTATATGGACACAATGAATTTGGGCAACATTCTTCTTTTTAATATAGCCATGACACTCTCCTTTTGTTTTGTCCGTAACTCAACATCATCATCCTTTTGTTTCTCTGGCACACAATGGCTACTGTTCATTGTGTGTGTGTGTGTGTGTGTCTGTGTTTGCTTCCTTCTAAATATTCCGGGCCTTCATTAACTTTAATTACAAAATTAAGAATGTAACATGACCGTATCCCGAGTCTCATGAATAGAATTGGAGTTGTTGGGTGAAAGTTTTTCAGACTTTTGGGTTCTCGTGTTGGGTTAAGTAGTCCTTTCTTCATATACAGAGACTAGTTTTGTCAAAGCTCAAATAAACGCCATAGTTCCTTTCGACTTTGACCCTTGAGAACCTACTGTGTAGCCAAATGATTCATCTATCCTCGTCCCTATTTTACCTTATTTTATTTTGAGTTATAATTTAATTATGAAATATCCAAGAGTAAGAATTGTAGTTGCAAAAATCAATTTCTCAAAATTATATTTTGCAATTTATTTTTGTATTACTCTGCTGACCTATAAATCCTGAATTTGTCAATTTATACTTTTCCTTGTTGTATTGTGTATACTACACTTTGCTTTTGAAATCTCTGCAGAGATAAATTCAAGTTAAGACTAATGTAGAAAAGTGTGAGAGAGAAGGGAGAAAGTTAATTTTTCATACATTCCAAATTGAAGTAAGGGCAAAAAAGGACAACAAGACAATTGATAATCAGTGTGAGTGTGTAGCAAGGCTCGCTGAGAAGATAGTACACAGAGAGAGAGAGAGAGAGAGTTGGTTTTTACCAATTTCATGATTGGAAAACATTTGGAAGACTCCACTCACACACACATATATCCTCTGATGAGGATGGGATGTATAGGGGAACTCCACGTTTTACATGGAGAAAGGAGAAAAGAGAAAGGAAAGGGGATGCTACTGCGCCAAAACCACCGGGACTCTCTAGGATTCAATTTCATAATTTTATTCAATTGATTGATATAAGGATCTTCCCTTGCTCCCGCATCCTGTTCGTTAAGCTAAAAGCTAGATCGTGTGGCACTCACACACCACACTCCACACACCAGACACACACTCACACAGTTTTACCTGTAGCTGACACATACTGGAGAAAGGTAGCACTAGACCTACCTACGTCCATCCGGGAACAAATGACTGTATGTGTTATCATACTGTTAGACTATATGTAGACATGTAGGGTCGTATAAATTGTAACAAGACAGACTGAGAGGCTGAAGCCCGAGGTGAGGTAAAGGTAAGGAAACTATTGGTTTTATTACATTCTACTCTTTACGTTGGCATCCACAGAGAGACGGACGAGGAGGAGAGGGAGGGAACGGAAACTCATCAGCTAATGTAATAATAACTGATACCCAAAATACGTATCCTTCCTACCTACACTGTGTGTAGTACTATTTACTACTCTCCCATCCGAGTGTCATTCTAACGTAAGAAGGACAACAACTCAGCCGCTCTCTTCTTCTTCTCCACCCAAATTCCAATCTCCAACTCTACTTTCGTCTAATCTAATTGTATATTTTTGGAAAAACACCTACGCCACACACATTCTAAGTCACACACACTCAAATGTAGTCACAACAAGGAGTTTGTGTGTGTCTGGAGAGGTATGAAATAAAACACAATCAAATCCAGTCAAACAAAGAATAAGAAATTTGAAAGTAAGGAAAATGTAATATCAATCCCACCATCACATCTCCCTACTCCCTACACACACACACACAACACATACAGTTTCTCCGAATTTTTGTCACTCTCCTGATTTTTTGGGAGTGAAAGCGAGGACGGAAGGAGGAGGAGAGAGATGCCAGAAGAGTAAAAAGTAAAACTGGAGAAACTTTGGCTTTCTCACTTTCTTTCTCTTTTCCCCATCGGCTATTTAGATAAAGCAGCATGAAGCTGTACGTAAAGTAGCCTGACGCCCGTAATTTATTTTCAGAGAGCAGCGGAAAGTTGACACAATAGTAAATTGCCTAGCTTCTCTCTCATCTTCCTCTTATATCACATTTTGCCCTTCCCTCCTTCCCTTTTCTCTCTCTCTCTCTTCCTTCTACTTTCATCTCTTTCTCTACTTGACACTTTGTTGGAGGAGGCAGTCATCCGTACTCGTACAAAAAGTTACTACTGCCAATCGGCTCTATAAAGAATTATCACACAACACCACTCTCGCTTTCTCTCTCTCTCTCTCTTCCTCTACTCTACTTTCTCCCAACAAAACCCAGGACAGCATTTGCCCTTTCCCTAAGCTGCATATGCAAAACGAGAAATTTGGAAAGATACTGTGTGTGTTTAAGTCAGAAAGACTTTCCTTAGCTCTTGAATAAATTACTTTAAGGTCAAACGTTTACAACTCTTGGTTTCATCCCTCAATCTTCCCATCCCAGTCGACTCTTGACTTTTCCCTGAATCCGTACTAAAAGAGGGAAAAAGTGGAAGCCGTCCCATATTTTCCCGCTTTTCCATCTTCTTTTAAGGATTCTATTAAGGATTTGGATTCGAAAAATTCTCACACAGTGAAATTCGGATGTTTTTCCTAATACACCATCTCCACACACACACACACACACACACACACACACACACACACACACACACACACACAATATTTTCCGTGTTAGGCAATTCGCACTGGTGCAAATTTCACAGACAGACAAAGATAGAAAAAACACCTACTTTCAGACTTCATCGCGAATCTCTCGACGTACCCTACTTTCACTCCAGCTTTCTTCATGGTTAGTCACACACACATCCAATGTTATTGGAAATCATGCATTATATCTGTATTTGCTCTGATAATACGTAGCACAGATGTGCATATTAGTGCGCAAAAAGAAGAGGAAGGCGCACATGATATGCCTTTGACACACACACACAAGCACAAACTATAGATTTCAGACATTGTATCTGTTTCGCTGTAACTCTCATTCCCTCCTACACGAGCAGATATACAGAAATCGTATCTCTCTTTATTTCTCTCTCTCTCTCTCTCGGGTAAAAGTAGGACAATGTAAAAATCATATTCGTGGTGACTCTCGCCTCCCTCCTCTTCCTCCTCCTCTATCACACATTTTTTTCGCATTAATGCGTGGCCAACGGGATGGAACAAGACACATTGTGTGTGTGTGGACGTTCCAGATACAGAATAATGTTGGAATTTTCATTCCTCCATTTCATATTTCCGAGAATTCCATCGCAGACAGAGGGAGAGAGTCTATTTCGTACAATAAGTACATGATGCACATTACACACATGATGGTGGTCCATGAGCCGTGTAACGTGTCGACTTTCATTCAATTTATGTGCACATTATAATGACAGACACACCATCACTACACCATACCGCCCTAACACCCCACACACAGTCCACACTTTCTCTCTTCAGCTCTCAGACCTCATCACAATCAATAATAAAATTAGGATGAGGTTACACATGGGTAAGTTTGCATATTTGGGTGTTTGAGAGTAGTGAGGAGTGAGTGTACGTTCGGGTATGTGTGTGTGGAGGACAAGAGTGTGGGTGAAGTCGGGGACTCTGATTGATATGGCTGAAAGTGTTGAGACAAGCGTGAAGTCTGATCTTGTGTCTATATACACTTAGTTTGGCTTTCAAAGCACATTCCCTTTAACCTTCCTACTCCTCCTCCTCTTTTTGCCTTATTGACAGTTTTCGTTTGTCTTTGGTCTGTCTCCTCTCGGTCGAGACGGAGTGGTGAGATTTTGAATCCAGAATTTTTTTTCAAAGTCAGTATCCTTTCTCTCTCTCTCGTCTCCACAAACTGAATGTAAGAGCTGAACGTTCTCTGTTTGACCTTTGTAAAAAGGATATTCCTCGTCCGTGTGTGTAAGAGAGGGAGAGAGGGGAGTGTGAGACATTTTGGGAATTTGCATGTGTCATACAGTTTAAAATGGTTCGGAGGGATGTGGCTAAGGAGGAGGGGAGAGGAGAAATATGATATAATAGAGTAAAGTAAGTGTGGAGTTAAGGAATAAGGTGACAAGTGTGTCAGTTGCCGAGTTTATCGCTTCACGCAGCTATTACAGCTGTCAGTCTCGATAGGGGTCTACTTTTCAACTCCTGTCTAGCCTCGGCTACTTGGGGAAATAGTGAAAGTGTACAGGGAGTCTTTGTCACATATACGTGTGTGTGTGTGCCTTCCTTCTCCTCCACCTTTTCTTACTTTCAATTTCAGCCTGCTGTGAAGGAGGCACACATTTATCAGACAGTCCACACACTCAGAGAGAATCAAAGTCTCTTTTTATGGGGATGGATGTGTGTGGGGTACAAATGTTGGGATATTGACACAATATTGGGTCTACTGGCGGCAGGATGGAAGGATTTATTTTAAGTTTTCTATTTCCCTCCTCCTTCTCCTCCGCCTCCTGTAAAGTATCTTCACTATTTATCTTGTCATTTTATGCGACAATTTATTGATGGGTTCTGTTGGAGTGCGAGAAATTGAATATAATGGGAAAAAAACAAATGGAGGAAAAAAGAGATAGAAATGAATAATAGAATTTAATGGATGGATGAGAGAGTTTGAAATTAGAAACTTTCACTCACGGCTTTCCCTTCACAAACTTCTCGATGGAAACGCACTGGGCTTTTTGAACGAGGAGTCGCTCTGGAGAAAAAGAGAAAAATTGAACATTTTTTTACAAGACAAATCATTTATTTTGAGGCAGAGAGAAAATTAAAGACACTTTTATGTGAACATTAAAGACATTTTGAGGAACTTATGAGGACATTTATGTAACGTAAAAAATTGGTTGAAATATATAATACACATTTAATTTTCTTTCATTAATTATCAAGGAAATAGTTTACTTCCCGAAAATAAATCTATTTTTAAAAAATGAAACAGATTATATAGATTTATTACAAGAATTTATCATTTATGCCTACTCAGAATTTTATTCAAAACGAAAATTTTGGATACATGTTAATTGTTCTCTTGCCATTTCCTCTTTCTTTCTACTCCATTCCATACAATTTGTATAAAATATTTACATAACTATGTATCATTCTTTTGACAACTATTTCCGCCCTAAATTGTTCCTCGTACTTAAGATCATGAAAGACACAGGAATTAGATATTCTAATAAAAAATACCTTTCAAATGACGTTTCCTGGCAGCCTCCAATTCCTTCTGTTGTTTCTTGGTAGCCTTTGCAAAGCCCTTCTCAGTCCTCAGACTCTCTGCTGTAATTGGTTCAAACTTGAGATCCTCTGTAAATTTAACATCAAATACAAACTTTATTGATTAGCTCTTTCCTCCTCCCTTTCTTTCTCTTCCTCTTTCTCCCTCTTTCTATTCATGGTCTATTTATACATGGAATTATATTCTGATTGCTCTCTTCGCTGATGCGGCAGGAATGGAAAAAGCAAAGGAAGCAAACACACACCCTACCCGATCAACGATACCAAAAGGAAGCGAAGCGAAAAAGAGAGGACCACACGATTTTTACATATTATCAGTTATACTATCAAACCCGCACGAGTTTCAGACATAGAAAAAAGTCATTAAATTTCCTCTTGATTTTATCTGTCTCCTATCTCCTTGCTTTCCATGTCGGTGTGCGTGCGGGTGTGTGTGAAGGAAATTTTGGCACTCAAGTTTGTCGTGACAGTGTGACATTCTTTTCCCTTGTCCAAAGACTGAGTGAGCTATACCGTTCTTCAAGTACGTAGACAGACTGTGCATGTGACACATTTCATTGTACATACACTGCCTTCTCTTCTCTTCGTCAGTCTACTCGATCGCTCAGTAAAATTAAACCTAGGTATCTTTCTCCTCCCTCTCCTCTCCATTCTACAATATTTACACTCTCCACACAGTTCAAAAGGGTCATTATTGTATTGTACTATAACAGAAGGAGTGAAGAGCACACACTACGAGTGTCTGTGTTGGAGTGTATAGTGCAGTTGTCAACTAAATGAAGCAGATTTTTTTTCGTTCCTCCTCTCAACAGACAGAGATGGACAAATAATGCCACGTCAACAACTTTATTTATTTTCTTCAAAGCAGTGGCACCCTTCCACACTCACACCCACATCCACATCCACGTACATATGGCTATTTCTCTTTATATGGACAAGTATATACCAAAAAATAGAGTGAAAGTGTCGGCCCATTCAACTCCCTTTCTCTTTCCCTCTCTCTCCCTCTTCATCCCAGCTACTTTATTACAATGTGAAGGGTTTGTACAATGTAAAATATAAAAAAACGACGGAAAAAAGAAAAACCCGAAAAATAAGGTCAAACAGAGAAAAAGTCAAGTGAACTGAGGAGGAGGAGGGAAGAAGAAAGAGGAATGGCAAAAAACCGATGGGATAGAATATACAGAGAAGATAGGGAGAGAGAGAGGATGGGGAAGAAAAAATAAAATCGATAGTGAAAAGATGAATAAAACGAAAAGCCGCTATATGTGTAATATATTGTACATATGTATGTACGGACTGTTCTTGTGTGTGTGGAAGTGTGTCTCACAATTTTTTTTCCTCTTTTCTATCTTCCATCTCGTCTTCGTCTGCTGCTTTTGCTTGTAGTATGAAGTTCTATCGAACGTGAGTAAAAATAAGAAAGAGGGAAAGAGAGAGAGAGAGGAAAACCACGTCAAGCTGTAAAGGGTGCAGATGCAAAAAGAGAACAAAAGGAAAAATGTGTCAAACTATTTGATTTTGTCCGGATATGAAATGTGTGTAGAGGAAAAGAAAAAGAGAGAGAGAATTTTTCCTCCTTGAATTTCCCCTGCTGACACATGAATTCTCTCTGTCTCTCTTTCTCCGGCTGTTTGTGAATGTGAATGTGATTCCACTTTGTACTCACCCAATTTATACAAAAGGAGATTTATTAAGTGGCGGAAAGGCGGCTCATTATTTCTTTTATCTTTGAAAAATGTACAGCCCCCCCTTGTATCATTACATCATTTCCGTCTTTTTGTTATTTGTCGGTCCTCGTCAAAATCCGGAGGCCACAATCACAATCACACAAACACGGACAACAATGGTAGATGACAAGATATTAGAGTGAATGCAAGTCGACAAGATTCCTAATTTTAGATTTGGGTTGAACTCAAATTGGCCCTTTCCCTTGTAATCCAAGGTCAATTGTGATGACCAGGCATCCAGCCATGTCATGACAAGTCAGGGTGTGTGTAGTAATGTGTAAACCTGACCTTTGACTTAATCCTAAAATATTTTGCACACCCTCCCTGGATTCCCTGGATGACAGTAGGTATATTAATTTTACTATCAAATACGAATCCACACACACGAAATAGCAATTACATCCTGGCTGACATCACATTCTGTGAATTTTAGTTAAATTTTACAAAATTCGAAAGGATCATGTGCCTCTACGTGTGAAGTGTGAGACAGGTCAAATTAATTAATTTATCGTTGAAACCCCTGCTGCCTCTTTCCTCTTGTAAATTGGAATGAAATTAGAAGAGAGCGAAGGGATAGTGGAGGAACAGGCTGAACCATTAGTACATATTATTAAATATTAATTAACAGTCAGAGAGAGCAGACAGAAAGGAAATTAAGATTGACATGATAGGTAGATGTACAGACCTTTGGGCTCCTCAAAACGAACTCCGGGAGTGGGTTTAATGCCATCAAAACCAGGTTTCCCCTTCATATCATTTTTGACACCTCCACCCGTCTTGATGTCCCTCATATTAATATCCGACTCTTCAATCCCCATCGCTTTCATCTGTTGGGCTCGCTTGTCTTGAGCCGAGAGAAAAGCCCGTGGATCCGACAAAGCATCCATGAAATCTGAAAATTAAATTTACATACATATATTTTTTAAAAAAACATTTAATACCAAATTCACCTTTCCTCAATTTCTTACTTTCATAAATTCCATTATCCTAAAACTAGGGCAGGGGAAGGGTTGAGTAATTTTAAAAATTTCCTGCATTAAAATAATGAACATGTTTTCCCTGCATTGAGATATAATAGGAAGCAGCAGAAAAAAACAGGGAGAATAGTTGTGTCTTCCCATAATATGTGTCCCCAAATCTAATACAGATTTAAAACATGTAATGATTTCTCCCAATCTTATTTCCCCATGTAAGGGAAAGGAATAAGAAAATTAATCCATTAAAGTGGTCTATGGAGAAAAGAAGGGAAAGGATCTCCGCACATGTTTTGCGATGAAAGTGAATGTGAGACTTTCATTCTTTATTCTGGTCCACATTAAAAATTTGCATTTGCACTTGTGTGTTTGCTTCTCCGAACACACAATCACACTCACACCCAGAGTCCTCCTCTTTCCTTATTCCCAACCCCCAGAGCTATTCATAATACTTAAAATAGTACAGCTCCAAATCCACACTTCTCCTCCTCCTCTTCTTCTTCCAACTCCTAGAGTCCTGGAAACTGGAGAGAAGGAAAAATTGGAAGGAAATTGAAAATTTTCAGCTGCTGCTCTGCTGTCTACACACACACACACTTCTACCCGAACCTCCCATCCTATGTACTAGGTGGGTCATGGTGGGAGGGAGGCGAGGGAGAAGACACATCTGGATTTGACAGGGAAAGAAGCTAAATTTTATGCAGAGTGCCTTCGATTGTCTTATACGAGGGAAACAGAGAACCATTTCTTTTTATAAATGTACATTTATAGCAATATATGTATAATGTGTAGCAAGGGGAGGGCCGGTGGGAAAAATAATTTGGTAATCGAATTTTTGAGGACAGAAAGAAAAAGGGAAATTGTCCTTGCTTCTAATAACTTGATTGTTTTAACTGGGAATTGTATTATAATTATATATAAGGAAACACAAATGGTTGAGAAAAAGTCATGAGAGAATAGAAAAGGACTTACCCCCAAATCCGTCAGGAACATAAATTTTAAGCTCAATGTTACAGAAAAGCATAGGCAAGGACATTGGAAAGTTGGCTTCAGTACGGAGAGAGATATGCCGATAGCCCGCCTGTAGCCCGTCTAATGGAAGAATTCTTTGGCCAAGGAGTTTCCCATTCTCATCGTAGACTCCAAACCGGAGGACAGCAAGATCAGGAAGAACCACCTGCCCAAAAAAATAGATAGATAAAGAGAAAGGCGGAAAAGAGTTGGAAAAAGTTACACACCCATTCCCTTTCTCCTCTTTCTTCTTCTTCCTCTTCCTCCTCCAATCCATTATAAAAACATGGAGGACACACACAAAGACACACACACTTCACACACACACAAGTGGAGCTTAAATCTAGCCGAATTTTTCTTTCACACATGAGCCATATAATGGGCCAAAACACGTAAGAAGAAAGTGAAGAGAGAGAGAGAGAGAGAGAGAGAGGAGAAGAAAGGGATGGGAAAGCGTTGGAGAAATTTCTCCCAAGAGGAAATTCCAAAGGGATATAGAATTGAGGTTAATGGAAACCCATGGCTTACATTTGTTGACCAATCCTCCTCCTTACACCTTCGTCTCGGAGAGGAGAGAAACGAAGCTATTTATTATGTAGGGAGGAGGAGGAAAGGAGGGGGATTGTAAATAGAAAACTGTACACAATAGAGAAACTCATAGAGAAAGTGAGAGAGAAAGGAATGGAAGGGAAGAAGGAGGAGTAGAAGAAAAGTTGTATAAGACAATGACAAACCTTTCGAAAACTGAAGGGATCTTCATTGTACACTGGATTCAGACCATTGGCTGGAATCATTCGAGTTTTGAATTCTTTACGGATTGTGTCTGTGGGTAGGCCGTACATGTCCACTGGAATTTCACAAATTTGATTGCTCTTTTTAATCTCACTAATATTATCTAACATTGGACTTCCGTGTGTGTGAAAGCTTTCCAAAATGCGTGTACAGACGAGTGAGAGATTTTATTTGAACAAAATTACCTTCGACATAAGTTCCAACTTTTTTGTCTGATAAAAATTGACCGGCGATCACCTGGATTCAAATTTATGTAATATTATGTGGTGTAACGAAAACTGTACGAAAATGCACCTTTTTCTAAATTGGCTATTTGTGACGATAATGAAGAAAATAAAGTAGAAACTGAATGAATTTTTCACCTGCACCGTACAAGTCGCAGCAATGACACCATCAACAGGGCTTTCGGCAAAAGGGTCGAAACTCCGATCATGACGTCGCATAAAGTCCGGTTTTAGTAAATAACCACAATTACTATTGTACTCAAATTTCCCTTGATTGAGTTGCATGGGTAAGTCTGTGAGAAAGTGGAATCCAGAATGAATGAATGAATTTTTCAGACTAAAATTTTGGCTGAATTTAATTCTGGCTGAATTTTTAAGATAAGGATCTTACCAGGCGTTTGGAAGTTGAGTGAAACCATCTGACAGCCGGCGTTCCAGAAAATCTATTTCACAAACATTCGATCTAATTCCTCACACTTTCTGAACAATTTTCGCATTAAGAGATAAAGAATTACTTTCTGTATTTGACAATCATTTTAACTTCTGTAATTGAATTACGAGTTAATTTCTGTCTATACCTGAGGCATGTAATTGGAAGAATCAGCTCGAGTTCCTTTAGGATAAATCCGACTCATTTGTCGTTTCTAGATTTTGAAAATTCAAAATTAAAAAACGAACTTCCTTTCAGAACTACTATAAAATTTAACCCATTTTCAAAATGTCTCTCACATTATAGTTGACAAATTCAATGGCTTGTGACTTTAGGTAGCCAAGGCCGGCACTCTCAGCAAATGATGACATATTAGAATGGATATTTCGTTCTGTATCCAAAATTAAACAACACAAAGTATTCATCAATTTTCTTTTATTGTCCCATAAAATTTGAGAGACTCTCCATCTCATTCCCATATCCACCAAATGTTACATTATATTCAATTGAGAAAAGTTTTTGAGGACGCCCATAATTACTCCCTAAACATTTCCATTTTGCAAATAAAATTCATAATTTTCCACACGAAATGACAAAACTATTCAACTGGGTTTCATGAATCCTCAACTTGATTTTCTTTGTTCAAAAATTCCATAAATTTAGCATTGCCTTCAACTCGGTTTTAATCTACTGTAGCACAGTATAGTAAATGTGTCCCTATATCATTCATAAATTAAAAACTCTGGGATCTGGGTAAATCTTGAAATTCTAAAAAAAGCCATTTTCAGAGACTAAACAAATTTAATGTTATAACACTCATTGTTTTTCAAGGGTATTGAGCAGGATCCAAAATTCTCTCTCTTCTTTTCCCTACTCCTCCAGAAAGCTTTTATCTCGCTACACAAAGGACTCTCACATAACGTCAACATTTGCTTGGAATTCCAATCCTGATACTCCATACATAATGCATACGTAAGAAAAAGACGTAGAGAAGAGAAAAGCAGAGATTTCTTCTGACGTTCATATTCCCTCTTCAGTACATGTGCACTTTTCCTAGCTTCTTTTTCCCTTGGTATTCCCACCCCCGCCTATTGTGCAGTTCCAACTTTTTGAGTCACTCAACTTTGAGAAAGTGGGGAGACATGAAGATAAGGATAGAGAGAGAGAAAGAGAGAGGAAAAGTTGACATCAAAAAGGTCCGTGTGGGGAAGGATGGTTATATTAGCCTGATTATCCTCACTGAATTTAAATTAGATTCAAAAAAATATATTATACATTCCACTACACACCGACCACCAAACACAAAGATAATACAGTGACGTAGACTATCTGTAGGAAGTGAGAACTTTGTGAGAACCCAAAATTTTACATTTTTCCTCTCTAATTGTGTCATTTTATAAATTCAGACAAACATCATCGTTTGGACGAGTACTTGGAAGAGTAATTTGGTAGACGATTTTCATTAATTTCACAAAATTTGTGAAAGTTGAAATAACGATGCAGAGGTTAAAGTAATGATACCATCATCCTCAAATACTACTTTAAACAAACGGTTAAGAGAGAGAGAGAGACCAAGTTTCTTCCAGGAAGAAGAAACTTTTAAAGAAAAATACACACTCAAAAAGTAGCAGTAATAATAATAAAATGTCTTACGTTCGGCCACGTCGAATCCTTGAAATTTGATCGGTTGAGCATAATTAACCATGGATGAGAGCCATGGATGAACATTCAAAGTGGAGCCGGTGTAATTTGTTGCTGCGGGATCAAGTACCGCCAGACTCGACAAGTCTTCAGCCTAAATTTTGTGAAGTAAACACACACACACACACAAAACATATCATTTCGTTGAGTCAACCAAAAAAAGAGCGTCTTCCTCCCTCATGTATCCATATTTATACCATATGTATGGAATATTGAGAACCGCGAAAAGAGTTCCGACTCCACGTCTGTTGTCACAGAGAAATCTAATATGTTTCTTTTGAGCGTGTGTATTTGTGTGTGTGTGTGTGTGTGGAGAGAGTGTGTGTGAATCCACTAACGAACAAGATGCTCTTTGAACGAACGAGTTTTCTCTTTATAGTTTTGCCTCATCCTGTAACAAGTTTTCAAGTTCAAACCTCTCTCTTTATAAATTGTCTGGGTTGTAACAAGCTTTTTGAGCCACACTAACATCATTATGGTATCTGATGATAGCCAGAAGCCAAAAATTATGTGAAATAAAAGAGGAAAGTATCGCTCTCTCTCCTCCTCCTCCTCTTCTACCATGTAGATAGCTTACTCTTACACAAATAAACTTTTCTCCTCTTCATAACAGTGAAGGTCTGTAAACAAATATGGCCTCGAGATGAAAAAACATAAGTTCAACATTAACATTGTGTACTCCACTGTCCTGTACTCTATTCTGCACACACAGCATCACTGCCATTAACTTGACCTGATTATATCTGGCTTTGTGTGTGTGTCTATTTAGATTAGGTTGTTCATAGCAAAATTGAGGAGGAGAGGAGAAAACTACGGAAATTTGATACAAGGCTCCACACTTGTCTCCAACCCTGACTTCCCTATTCGTTTAGGGTCTGAGTGGGTGAGCGTGTAGCTACTCTCACTCTTCAGACTGTCCATAATTGTATTGGGTTATGTAAAATTGCCTATGGAGCTAGATAACAATTAGGAGTCACTTAATTGGCCACTCATTCTCTTCCTCCGCTCCATGAAATTTTTATGATGAACCTTTAACCTCTGTCACAAAAATGGAGCCGTGTGTAACTGACGTTGGATACAAACTAGAAGAGAGTGTGTGTGCTTACGTGTGTGTAATTTAGAAATACATTTTGATGAGTAAATTAAAAGTCAAACCTTTTTGTCCTCGGGAGGACCGGAAGCAGCGGCTGAGGCATCCTCTTTCACATCATCTGTTATCACGAATTGACCTTTCTGTACGTCAAAAAAAAGTCGTCAAAAATAATTAATTATCCTGGTATTCAATGACCTTCTATTTTTTTAGAAGGGAAAAGTTCAGGGTGATATGTTTCAATGATGAATGAGAGTGTAGTCAGTAGTAAAGTTTAGTAATTGATTTTACCTTGAATAACTCCAACTCTTGCGCCTCCACCTCTTTCTTCAGCCTCTTATTCTTTATCAATATCTGCGGGTATTCATTCATTATGAAGTACATGCTTAATAACGTGGAATAAATTTTATTGTGAAGCTGACTAAATCCTTTTTTACAATACAAGAATCCTCAATATGCCATTTGATTCTTACCTTTCTTTTGAGCAAACTTGGTGGTGGAAGAAGAATTCCTGTGTCGCACTGGGCAATTAAAATTCAATTAATCAATAAATCATGATTGAAAATACAACAACGATTTCAAAACTACTCATTTATTTTTAACTTACTTGGTAATCAGGTAAAGGCTCCTGTGTTTCCGAAAAAAATGTTTAAAAAACATGGTCAGAATTTTTTTTACATCATTTGAAAAAGCAAAAACACAAAATGTAGTTAATATAATAACGACTTCATTTACCTTAAGAAGCAAATCACCCAGAATCTCATCACAATATTTGGCCAACTTGTATTGCTGTGACTTACAGCAATGATTCTCAAAAGAGAGAATCACGGGATAGTCTGATGTGACAAAGGCCGTGTCCCGAATTGCATGAATCACGTCCTAAAAATCAAAAAGAAAAAAGGAAACAAAAGTTTTTAACTCTTCTTTTCCTTCTCGCCGCTTCTCTTCCATTGACTTTCACTTCACTTTCACCCTCCTCCCTCACTCTATTTGTACATTACAACTACACGCACTCAATTTTAAAAGAAAACTACATTTTATTCTTTATCTTTCCCATTATCCTAAATTTACCAAACCTTCCAATCCATACTTCTACTCTCTCTCTCTCTGCTATGCTGTCCCAATTCTCCCAATCGATTTCTTGGACTTTTTATCTGCACAGCAGACACACACAACAACTTTTTTCTAGATTTAGATGAACTGAAGAATTCTCCTAAAAAATCCTTAGACTTGACATTCCAGCTTGTCCTAGGTCGAATAGAGGAGTAGAGTAGACGAGGGAAAATGTCATTTCGGTTGTAAGCCCACAGAATGAGTATATATCTTTTAGTCGATAGAGAGAGAGAGTTTGAAATCTTTTCCTTTGACAGACTCACATGTGTGTGTGTCACAGCGTGTGTGTGTGGACAATCTGATGTGAATGAGCTAAAATTCTTTTGTCAGGACGAACTCATGGGAGGGAGGGAGGGCAAGGCCATCAAAAACAGAGACGAGGCTATCTATTATCTGTACACTGAATTTTATTCGTGACATTTAAAAACTAATTATTTTTTAAACTGTACCCATCCTTTTGTGTATGTGGAGAGATAAAATGTGACTTTCTTTCTCCCGCAAAAAATTGTCATGTCAGTGAAAGTGTACTCTGTGGAAATTACAATGTGTATCCTTCTCTTCTATATTGTACCGTATCACAACTTGCATGGAAAAAACTCTTGGGAAGAATGAAAATATATGCATGGATGTGATAAAATTTAGTACTTCTCCCTCTCTCTCTCTTTCTCTCTGTTGGATGCATTTCTGAGAAGATTTTGACGTTGACATGGACAGTACATGTGTGTGTCATGAGAGACGAGATGATTCATATCAGTATATTCATATTCCCTTTCTATATTATTCATGGTTGATCTCCAGCCATAAGTTTCCCCTACTTATGTCCCTCTTACAATTTTATTCCTACAGTATTAGTCTTAAAAATACTGTACTCCACAACACACACACATATCCCATGGCAAGATCCATGTACATATTTTACTCTCTAAATATCCACCATCATCATATTTTTGCTGTGACTCAACCCCGAGTCTCCTCCAAAATATGATACGATATCTACACAAGGTGATCATAATTGAGGCATAAAAACTGGAATAGACTCACATTCTACCGTCCTCGTCATACAGAAAAGACAATGGGATGGAAACATTTTTTGTATAAAAAATCCCAGGAGAATCCAAACCCATTTGCAAAATCCTTCTCTCTGTCTCTCTACTTCTCTTATGCATTTGAACCATCCAAAAACCAAATAAGACAAAAACTGTCATATTTTGCCAAAACCATAAAAAAATATAATCAACTCCCTTCCTTTCACTAACCATCCAAACCAACGATTATTGTTGTTGCCGATTTCTCCGGAACAAAATTTCATTTTCACTTTCCCCCTCTATTTCTTTAAAATCTCAAAAATTTCCCTTCTCTGTTTCCAGTGTGGATTCCACACACACGCTCACACAATAAAATCCAGGATTTTCTGGCATAAGGCTAAGAAGATAAGGATATGAGCCAACACTTCTGAAAATAAACATTAACTTGACTACATCAGATTTTAAACTCGTTGTACTTTGGCACAATTTAAAAATAGATTGTAATAAAAAATCTCAAAATTGAATATACCCACAAAATGTGCGAATCTGGCTTTTCATAAATATCCAAAAGGACTTTTCCAAATATTGGATTCATCACCAGTGTAAAATTAGATGAAGAGAGAGATTGTAATGAAATGTACATTGCGAATTGTGTCTGTGTGAGTGTAGAATCAAAGACTTTGCTCATTTCCTTTCCATGTGTCTTCCCATTTTCATTTCACCCAATTTTAAACGTGATAGCCTCTAGAATTTTGCATTAATTATATGAAGAAGAAGGAGGAGGACACAAAGAGGATTCTTCGTCCTCTTTTCCTAGTTCACTCCTTTGACTATTGCTTGAATACAGAAGAAAGCAAATTTCAAGCCATAAAACATTACGGCTGCACACAGTTCCGTACGAGCGGACACACTCGAAGAAGGGAAGACGCTTAACACCATCAAATGAAATTTAATTTCGTTTGTGGCTCTCACGTAGCATAAGAGAGGAGGAGGAGAAGGAGAGCAGTTGGCAGATAGGCCAGTTTTTGTACTAAATTAAATAAATGTGCCCTCTCCAACGTACAATCAAAAGAAGGGGAGAGGAAGAGCGAGAAACGATGAGATAAATCTGAGAAGAAACCACACACATACTTTCTCTATCTTCATTTTAGACATTTCTTTGTAATAGAAATGCGCAAAAATAAGATATTAGATTGTGAAGGTGCATAACCCATCACACACAAAAAATTCGTCAACCATATCTGATGACACAGCAAACAAGAAAGAACGTTTACTGAAGCGATGCAGAGAGAACCAACACCAAGGGAAATGTCTGCATAAAAAACAGACACACAGACTTATCAGTGAAAGCATCGTCATTACGTCGTCTGGATCCACTCGGCATTAAACTCTACAAACATTACGAATGGATGGGAAAAGTCACAAAGTATCCAGCCATCACTATGCTCTCATTTAGTTCTTTGGCTCTCTCTCACTTTGCTTCTGTCCTGTCTATCCAGATTGATGGAAGAGTGAAAGTGAATACATAAAGAATTATCTCAAACTGGATGTCACTCCTAAAAGGATAGGAATGTACGCAGTTGGTAATAGGAAAAGTCGATTCAAAATGTATCCATTCGTAATGTATGTAACAGGAATAGATTATCCAAAGTGACCTACTAAATTCACCTTAAACGACAAAAATAACATGCAGAGAGAGGGATAGAGAGAGAGAAAAGGATTTACCTTGAATAAAATATCCGTGCACATTGCTTTTCCTGAAAACATGAATTTACAAACATGTCAATTAGATCAGTGGACCGTCACGAAACGTTTTTCATACTTTCTCTCAAAAAAAGGCAAGGCGTAGATAGTAAATTCTTTTTTGTTATTTATTTGAAGGTCGCACTTTACAAAAAAAGATGAAAATACCACCGTGGATTAAAAAATCAAATCGACATTTACTCCCATTAAATACGAGTTTAATCAGATATCAAAAATTGTGACAGGGCAAAAAAAATTCCCAGGAAATTCGTACAAATTTTTTTTTCCCGTGAACATAAAAAATGAGAAAAAAATCCTTTCCTTTTGGTGGGAAGAAAGTTATTTTTGGAGAGAAAGAAACTCCCAAATAAAAATTAAATGTGTGACTTACCGTGTGTTATAATAGGTTCTTCATCTTCTCCCTTCCCGTCCCAGCAGTCCAATTCGATACATCTGCATGGAGGAAGAAAGAGACAAATAAATTAATTTTCCTCCTTCCAAACACAAACACACACACACACACACACTATATCACATTCTCATGCACAGTTCAATTCCCATTGGATACAAATCCAGTGGTAAAAAATTGAGTACATTTTTTATCCTGGACACCCTATGGTGTCTTACTTTCTCTTGCTTTCTCTCCCTTCTTTACAGTAAAGTACAGTAAATACTCAAGTTCTAAAGATTCCGGAAGGGAGGAGGGAGTTTTTTTCCTACCTTTTCGGTGTGATAGGCTATCGGGGGTAAAGATAACTTTTTTCGATTTACCAGAAAAAGTCACTATAAAATATTTTACTTTCTCCCCTACTTTTTACAACCCCCCATAGTTGTACCGGACGAAATATATACTCCCGTCATAAACTGACTCCCCTACATATTTTTTACTAGGAGTTTACGGCTGATAATACCTTCGTGCTTAAAAGTCCCATCATAAAAGAGAACAACGAGAGAAAGAGAGAGAGAGAGAGAAAGGAGGAGGAATGCAGTTCTTTTCCAGGCGGACAACAGACCCAAAATGTTCCAATAAAATGTCTCTCTCATTAGTTGACGTACACAGACATAAAAACTCGAGAAGTGCATGTACTACACCGTTATTCAATTAAAACATTTATCCTCTCTCTTTCTCCCTTTCTTCCCTGCCGCCAAGGTTTCACGCTGCATTTTTCAAGTTTTCATTACTTTCCAAAAAAGGAAACTTGTGTACACACTCCATATCTCTGTACATGTATGCAGGCCACATATTGTATTTTATGTGTCCCACATTTTTGAATACACCTGAAAAAAGATGTTTCTGTAATATATTTTTTCCTTTGTATATTTATAACTTTTACCCAGATTCTACATATTTTTTTAAGATGCTTCTTGGAGCAGAAAAAACTTGGATCTTTGTGGTTTTTGTACACGTACACACACACACCCACACATCTACTTTCTCCTTGTCATCTGCATGAAAAAACTCACTTTTTTCCCGCAATGCCAAATTTTCCCCTTTTACATGCAACTCAGAATAGTCTCGTAAAAAACTTCCTTTCTTCTCAAGGAAATTCTCTCAACGGAACAAACCACTTGGATGAATTTTTAAGAAAAAATCATGTCAAGTCTCCATTCCTTCTCCCTTTTTTGTACAACTTTCCCATTGTATTGTGTAGGAGGTGGAGAAGCATGCCTTTCATCATATTTGGAAGGATGTATATTTTTTGACAAAAAAAAAGATATCAAGATCTGGACGTGTACGTGACTTGACTCTTCAAATCTCTTATTACTCAACGAGTGACTGGGATGTCAGGGAAATTAGAAAGTAGAAGGGTTGAGATTGCACATTCTGTCATTTTTGGAGGGTTCAGTTCCCTCTTTTATTTTTAATATGTGGGAGCAGTTTTTTAAAAATAAATAAATAAAAAATACTGTAGCTTAAAGAAAAATAGGATTTTCTTACCGACAGCCAGCAAGAAGAGTTTGACGGTACATCTCGACGGAGGATTTCCCTCCAAATTGTCGTCCAGTCAGGTACGTATTGTGAGAAGAGTTGATATAGTAGTGGGACAAGGGTTGATCCATGTCCTGGTAAATGTCTAGTCGGTCAAGGAATACGGGGGCATTTTCATCGGACATTAAATACCGAATCAGCCCATCTTTACTCATTCGGTTTGCAGCTTTCAGTTCCTGAAAATTATGCATATTTGGTAAACAATTTTGTAAAGTCTATGAAATTCCCTTTCACCTTTGATGAGAGATGGTAATATTTAATTTTTGAAACGAAACTTTTCAAAAAATTTCATTCAAAAGGACCCTACCGGATAACTTTTACGAAATAACCACTACCAGAACAAATATTAGGAAATCACGAAATATACTCTCAAATTACCCATAGGGGTAACCGATGACAGAGAATTCGATGCCGACCTCTGATTTGAGTTTTAGACACTCCATCTAGTGGATAAAATTCGTCTGACGTATTTTTCGTGATACTTCTGTTCATGCAGGGCAGCCAATTCAATATTTTGACAAAGTTCACCTAGAATCCTTTTCTAGATATATCTGGGCGTCTTCCAAATTTTTTTCAAATTTTTTCAATTTAAAGTGCGACCGGTAAAGCAGATTTCACAGAATGACCTCTAGAGGTCATTGTCGGGGTCAACAAATTAATTCCTCTTGTGCAAATGTTACAGGTCATATTTATTGTCATTTCGCCAAGTTTCATTAAAATCCACTGATTTTCTATCAAGTTAGCCTATTTATACTGATTTTTTCACTTTTTCAAGGGATTTTTGACCGATTTTCAAAATTCTGGGAAAATTGGTGGACGATTTTGCACTCGTTGCGAAGCACACTTTCCTAGCACAGGTTTTCACACTCTGCAAGAATATACCACTCGCTAACGAGTGCAAGGTCGTCCACATATTTTTATTTCCATTTGAAGTTATTCGGAGGGGTCCTTTGAATGAGGACGAGAGAATATGTAAATTTTGTATTACGCAAGCAAGGGTTGTGTAATGTAAATATTTATGTAGTGTTGTGTAAATGCAATGACATTTAGCATAATAACACATAAATACATGTTTGCGTACCTCGGATGGCTCGTAATTTTGGATAATCTCGATAGCACGTTTGTCGTTGTACAAAGGGTAAAGAATTTCATTGAGACGGGGATCACGTTGTTTTTCATTTAAAAAGTTGATGATTTGAGGTACTTCTATGTAGTCAGCTTTCCCCTTGGTACTGAAAACGTGTAAAATCATTTATTTATCATCACAGGCCATGAACAAACGTGATGGAATGCTTAATGCAAAGAAAATGTATGATTGACAAAGTTTTTTAAAAAAATAAAGTTTTTTTAAGAACTTTCACTTACATGGACTGGAAAAGCTCTTCAATATCATTTCTTGGACAAATTTTGTGGTAGAGTGCAACAAATTTTTCAAAAGTAAAGTCATCTGGTTCAATCACATCATTCTGTAGGAGAAAGCAAAAAAAACAAAATCAAAGTGTTAAAATTTTTGACAAACATTCTTTCAAAGACTGGAATTTGATTTTAGAAAATTATTCTAAAATTCCATTCTGAGAAAACCTACACAAAGATGTATGTACGCTATGTACGCTATGTGCTCACAAGTGTCGAAATTCTAGATCAATACGCTGTTGAATTCGTGTTTGTTAATTATTAATTACAAGGTAAATAGTAATAGGAAGAATTCAGAGAATTTTGATGGTATTAATTATGAAAAAAATTTTACAATACACACACCACTATACCTACTATACTACCTACTTGTATAAATAGTAGATGTGCACATGAAAGTTTCTCTGTCATCTCAAAAATCATATTCCCTTTAGCAGATATTAGCTAAAAAAACTGTTTGAACAGTGCATATTTTTACGTGGGGAGTAAACCTTTCCACAGACTACATACACAAAAAAGAGGAGACTGTCTGCGTCTGTATATAGATATTTAAAGGAGGAGGAGGGGATGACGATGTCGTTTGGAGAGGGGATCGAATGAAATACAATTCCTTAAATGTAAATAATTAAATGTCCTACATTGCTTTGGGTCTTTCCTACTTTAATTAAGTGCTCTTTTAATTAGGAACGACATGTCGGAAATGGAACTTGTAGCCTTTTCTCTTGCTCCTTTTTCTTTCAAAATTACAGACAGAGTTCCATAAGTAACGTTAGTTAGTACTAGATCTCTTTCACTCTCCCATACAAACAACATATGAGCCCTCCCTCTCAAACACACTTTCTCTCATCCTGTACGATACTAAATAAATATTTCCTCATGCTCGACTCTCGGGAGAAACTAAAATAGCATCTCTCCATCATTCAAGGAAAGGTTCCCTGCTCTGATTATGATTACACAAATGTGTGTGTGTGTGTTTGTGCATGGATGTATGATGATAAATTTTGAGAGTTTACAGTGTGATTGTAAAACCAACATTACCTTTTCGCTTGGAAGCTCCAACTCAGCCAGACATTGATAGACAAACTTCTCTGTTTTCCCAGAAGCAAATGTACGAGCGATCACCCGCACTGGAACTTTCCCATTTGGATCCACGAGGAAACTCAACCGCATCCAACTGAAACAATTCTCAACATTAAATTCATATTCAAACTTCATCTTTCCATTTGTCAGTCAGTCCTACTAGCTCGCTTTATTGTTGTACATTTTACAGTCTATGTACCCAACATTCCTTCTACACATACACACAAATTCAAGATTATTCAAGCAAACAGTTTGCATTCGCCAGAGAAAAATATATACATGTAAGCCCAAGCATTAATATCAAAGTGTTTATTGTACATCAGACTGGAATTCCGGCAGATTTTAATTTTGCCAATAAAATCCTACATAATATATTCAAGTTATTTTTCACCCTACATAAATGTGTCTTTTGCAATTATCTCCCTATTTTATTATTATTATTACAAAGAAGTTGGAAAATCTTCTCTGACGTCATAACATAAATGTGTGTTTTAGTAGGTATTTGATGACTGGACATTGAAAGTTCAATTGTCACTGACATAAATTATGAATCACACTGACCGAAACGGATACTGAAATAAAGATGTCAGATTAACTTGTTAAAAACTTTTCTTTTCGTTCAAAGAGCTAGATAGAGAGTGCAAAGATTCTTCTAGTTGTCTGTGAAATTGATTACAAAGAAACTCATTTGTCAAACTTTTTTTTGAGAAAAAGGGGAACAGAACAAAGTTGGGTGGAGTGAGAGAGATGGAGACATTAAACAAAGAAAGTTGGTTTTCTCCTCTCAAATTTAAGTGAAAGTGGTCAAGAAAACGCGGAGTAGGGAGAAACTAAACTGAAGATGATTTATAGCAAGATATGATTTAGGAGAGTTTGGAACAAAAAAAATCTTTTTTGTTTCACAAAAAATTATTAGGATAGTAAGAGCCGAGGCCAAATAATAAAAATATTTCCAGTGAACTGTACCTACCATAGTCTTTTGATTTTGTACATCATGAAATATAATTATCTGTTCTAATCTGTTTTCTCAATTTTTGGCATTGAATTATACTTGTGAGTATAATTCATATCATATTATCGCTTAGTTTTTGTGGATATCACACTGTAAGGAATTATTTATTTAGTGTTACATTCAGTAGAAAAATACAAACGATGGATATCTCCGAAAAAGTCGAGCGTGTGTGAGATGAGTTTCTCGGAAATTCCCAATAAAAAAAGAACTTTCAAATACTTACTGTTTCATAAGATTTGTAGAAGGACACACATTATTCATCTTGTTATTATGAGTGAGTGAACGTAAGCTCGGGAGCCATGCCTAAGAAAATGAGAAAAAAAATACAAGGGAAAAATAAAAAACATGCAAAACATACAACAGCTCAGCCAAACATGCTGAAGCTAAGACTCTCCACCTAAAATTGTTTTATAATAGTCCAAAAAAAATCCTCATTAAATTCAAAGTTGAGGAGGAGGAGGAGGGGGAAATGTAAAATGTAAGCATCTCTTGGCACACTAAACTTTCCCTTCCCATGCGATCACACATGTAAAAGTGTAGTATGTGAAATCCCTGTATTCTCCAGAATAAGTGCTGCGAACATAAATCAATAACATTAATTCAGTGGATCCACGTGTGAGCGTGTGTATGGGGGAGCATCCCGGGAACAAAAATAAGAATAAAAAAATTTCTCATAGGCCATATCCTTCATTTTTTTCTTGAGTTTTCAGGCTAAATTAGTTAACAATTTTTGTTGCCTTCCTTTTTTCATCCACACACATTGTACGCACTCTCTCTCTCTTTCTTCTTCATTGTCTCTCTCTCCTTGCTTTGTTTAGAGATACAAAAATTAGGCTATGCACGTAAACAGGGCCACACCACATAAATACAAAAAGGTGAACACATGTACATGTACAACGTGCTCCAAAGAATAGCAACAAAAAGTTGCTACAAAGTTTTACTAAGTATTTCCCTGCACGCGAGAACATGGAGTGAGAAAGTGAGACCGACAGAGAGAGAGAGAAGAAGAAGAGGAGGAGGAGATGCTTACATATATACAAAAGAAATTATGGCCAAACAGTTTGGAACATAATTCTTGATGGTAAACTTTGTTTTTTCTTTACAAAAGGGGGCAGGGGTACAAGACTGCTAGCTTTTATAGATGTGATGTACTTTTAAGTTTTTTTTCTCTTCTCTTCCACAAGGAACAAATTGACCGACCATGATGTGAGTTGAATGGTCCAAGAGTAAAAAGAGTGGGATCGTATTGAATTTGTGTGGCATAATGTTGGATAGCTGCACACATGCAGAAAATTCTGTGGTCTGGATTACACACACACAGTGAGTAAGAGCAGATGGATCTGTGGACCTGGGATGATGGAAACTTTAAGCCATGAACTCTGAACTTTCTCCCTTTCTCCCAATATGTGTGAGACTAGGAAGAGAAAGTGAGTGTGTGTGTGTTGTCGGATACATCATCATTGATCGTCAGTATTAAGGCTGACTGATCACGTTAACCACATCAGCCACAAAATTACCGTTCGTTTGTTCTTCCTCTTCTCTTCTCCATCCCTTCTCCTCACAAGATTCTCTGGTCATCAGCATACAATGTGACCACACACATAAATTAACAACGATTGAGTCTGGCATTATGATGAATCAGTCAGAGTAGAGAATAATGTAGTTTTCGTAATGAGACAATTTAACTGCGATTAAATATAATTAGCTAGCTAATTACAATCACGATGCAATTGTTTTTTTGTTTTTTGGCCCTTGTTAGTCATAATTAAGGAATGGAACATTTTGATTTTCTTTTTGATTCACATAATTAGGCAGCTGGACAATAAAGAATTCTATAGTTGAGAGTAGGATACAACACACGTGGATGTAAATGAGATGCTAAATCTCGTCCAGCCCAATTATCCAGTCTAAATATTTATGTATCAACAAACAATCAAGGGCAAAATCGTTTGGAATAATTGGTCTTTTCTATCTATCCGGATTTTTGTTAGAATTTTTCAACCCAACCCTTCCGGGTTTGCTGAGGACATGAAGATTGTAATTGGGATAAAGAATGGGACTCAATATTGATGGCATAACTATGTCGTTGTGAAAAAATTTGTCAGAATCTTAAAAACGTTTGTCATTGTCTGTGTAACGTATAAAAGTTGAGTATACATTAATTTGTTTGTCTACAGTAATAATGTTCATAGTTGGTTTACAGCCGACGAGCCTCTTCGTTGAAATAATTGATAAGTTTGACGCGTGTATGGAGACACTACTTATGAGGGTTTCTATTACAGTTGGAAAAAAATTCTTCAACAAGGAAAAAAAGAAAATTACCTGAAAAACCTGAAAGAGCGGGGGAGTCTCCGATGACACGAGAGTATCACATGGAGATTTCTATTCCCCCCGCCTTCCTCCCTCACACTCAACTCTTTCCAAAATAGTCATATTACATTGGATATACATACATACACGTATGTAATCTGTGTTCGAGTGCATGGAGTAGAAATTACTTAATTCTGTATTTTGAAGAAGAGAGCAGACTCCTTTCCTAGAATACTTTCCAAGTTCCAGTTCTAGTGACTTTGGAAAATTGTACTTTACTTTCTCTTCTGACTTTCTCTTTCTGTCTCTCTCTCCTTGACAAGTTGTACTTTCTACTCAAAATTTGTTTGTTTCTTTTCAAATCTCCAACAAATAGAACACCCTTTTATCTATGACTTTTGCTGTGGAGCTTTTCCTCATCCTGCTTTTTCATTCCAGAACAAAAATGAGTGGATTTCACTATGTCTTTGTGGATTTATTTTTCATCCTTTTTTATCCGCCATAATGATGATGAAATAAATAAATCTGTACAAGTACGTAAAGTCAACTGTAAAATGACATAATTCTTTGGCATTTCTTTGAAGAATTCGATTGTCTGTTTTTAAAAACTAGTAATTAGGAAAGTTGACATCAAGAGAGAAAGCGAATGAGAGAAGCTAAAAAAACTGTGTAGCATTGCATTGCAAAAAATAAACATGCAATTTGCAGGAATGTTCTACTCCAAATTCGAAAGACGACATTCAATTGAAATATTTCATACTGAAAGAATGTCAAGAGTAAATAAGCAGGAGTCTGAAGATAAAAATGAGAGAAATGATTGACGACATCAAAATTCCATGCAGAAATTCACAAAACAGAAAATTATGAAGAGAGGCTGAAAACTTACTGCTTCTTGAGGCAGGTCATGGGACACACGTTGTTAGCTTTCACATTATGAGTTATGGACCTGACGCCTTCTAACCAAGCCTACAGAAATGTGGGAAAGAATAATAGTCATCATATTTTTGTCAATTTGTTTTCCGTCATGTCATCCTCTTACAAACCAATCCTTGACAACCATTTCATGAAAGAGTAACAAGTAATTTCAATTAATGAGGAACACTTTTTGTGGACACTGGGATAAAGAAGGATGGAGGATTTTTCAAAAAATAAATGCAAGTACATCATATTTAATCAACAGTTTATAAGTCTTTTTACGTAGCCCTCATTTATCCCCCCCAAATCTCCCTCTTTTCTCTGTACGTGTTGTGTGTGTGTGTACAAAAACAGGAGTTCTCTCTTTAATTGGACCAACCTCTGCATGCAAATTTAATAGGGACATTTTATCCCTCATATATCATGACAATTTCATGCGTCCTCTGAATCAAATCAAGATTTGAATTCATATTTATTCCTCATTGTGTTTGCCTGTCTCATTGACTTTCCCAATATACTCGTGGCCTAGTCAACTTCTATCTTCCCATTAAACTCTCGTGTACACTGGTTACTGGGTCGTTGAGGAGGAGGACGAAAGCGGAGAGAGAGAGAGAATGATAACTCAATTATTATTGACATGAACATTCAATTTAATTAAATACTAGTTCATCCCACCCTTAGTAATTTGTATACAAACCCTTTACGTATTTGTGTGTGTGTGTGTGTGGTGTGTGTATCTACATCACCAGGTTCCCCTAATTCGTGCTCATACACAATCCTCGTTATTACACAAGAACAACAAGAGGAATAATTGTAAAAGAGGGATGGGATGAGTGGAGTTAGGCTGTCATACTTAATGTTCCTTCTTTATGACTCTCATCTGCCCCCAACTTTGTCTCACTCTCCACGACTACACGTCATGAATCAATTACACATTAACAAACACCAGCCTACCTTCACTACACAGTTCTAGGTACTAGTAGTGAAAGTACATAATGGGGGGACAGCTTTCTCTGTGTGTGATGAAGATATGAGAATAATATATGTTTGTAATTGCACCCTCAATTTAAATTGTATTTACTTTCTCCTTTCATAATTGTCTCAAAATGCCTCCTCTCCTCTCTTTCCTTTCCCTACTTGTCAAAATACTCATTTGCAAAAGAGAGAGGAGAGAAAGCCCGGTTGACTGTGCACGTCACCATGGCCATTCCTATCTGACATGACAATGATACAGAGGAGGGCAAGGAGGATGCAAAGAGAAGGATTAAAGTACCTCATTAATTTATTCTGCCACATCTTTGTGTGGCTCCTTGTCTCTCTCTCTCTCTCTCTCTAAAATTTAGAATCTACAATTCATCATCCATTCATAGTTTCTACATGACTATGTATGGATTTCCTAATGAAGTTATAGACACTTAACCATGTTCCCTTTGACAAGAGTGACACCAAGTATTCCCCTATTAATTTCCCTGACAGGCACATCCCCCTGTGAACCAGATAACGGATATTAACTACATATGAATAATAGCCCCTCTCTTCCTCTTAATAGTAGTCGTGTGTGTGTGAGAGAGAGGAAGGAGTGTGTGTTCTATCAACATACCGAGTACTGTTATGCATGTGTGCCTGCTTCGTGAGGAGAATGAAACACACACACGTATACAAGGACGTACTTGATCAACTTGACAGCAGATCAATAAAAATATATCCTAGTGCTTGAAACAGGCTGAGGGAGAGGGAGAGGCAGAGAGAGATTATTGATAATTGAAATTGTCAATCCTAATTGGCTTCCATATTGAGAGGAGAGAAAGTACTGGAATTGGGCCAAGATATCATGTTCAAATATAGGAAAAGAGAGAGAGAGGAATCATTAAATTTTGTGCTGAGCTGCTGAGCAAGATGATCAAGTGATGAACAGAAACTAAGATTAACTCGTCCAAAATTAATCGACTGACCTCTTTCCAACTGCATTGCACTATACATCCCTATACACGTACACCACCGTACAGTCAGTCAGTTAGTCGGACGTGTCAGGACCCGGACGTTTAGTGTTGTGTGCGTCGTAGTGCTAGTGTAAATGTGAGATATTTGATTCTATAATTGAAAATTTGAAAGTTTTAACGGAGAGGAAGTGAACGGAGTTGTGAGAAATTGTGTGCGAAGGTGTCTTTGTACGTATGTACCCAGTGTGTGTAGATCCACACATGTAAAATGAAATTCGGGAGTACACGTTCTAATCACCTGGTCAATCCGCTCTAGTTGAGGAGGAAGAGGAGGATGAGAAGGAGGTGTGGGGAGAGAGGAAGATAATTAAATGTTGTAGCTATAGCTAATTTTCTCGTGCCAGATGTCTTGTTAATATACACGTACGTACGACCTTCCCATTTAAAATCCAGAGAGATTTGTTCAAAGGTATATGGACAGAGTGTAGATTGTACACAAGAACCGTAGTGTGTAAATGTATGTATACGTAGACTCAGATTGAATTAGAGAAAATAAATAAGACGGGGGAGAAAGTGAGGACATGACTAAAAGGGAAGAGTAAAAGAGAAAGGGAGAAGTGTGTGAGAAAAGACGTTCTGTTAGTTACCTTGGCCGTCTCTGGGTCCGGATAGACAAGATGAAGATAATTGATATTGACGAGATCCGTCCCGCTACAAACCTACGCAATCAACAAAAAAGAGAAAGAAAGAGAAAGTGTAGTCACAGTTAAATACCACGGTATATATAATAGCAGAAGTGTTTTCACCAAGACGTACAAGTTCAAAGATAAAATTGCACGTAGTTCCCTCAACTATTTTATATACATGTACAAAGTATGTACATTTATATTTCAACATTCCTCCAAATTGTTTCGACAACGATTCTCAAAGAAGAGTGAACATTAGTTTTTGTGAACAATGAGAAATAGAGACAGATTAAAAATAATTAGAGAGTTCATACCGTCAGGGATTTTTCGTCCAGATTATCCCCATGCTTTATCACCAACTGAGTGTACAGCCTTGGATCCTGGACAGACAGCATACCCGTGAGAGAGGCAGAGGCAGAGGCAGGAGAAAAAAAAGAGAACAAGGAAAATGGATGAAATTCTCCACATTTTTTATATTTAACTTTGGCAACAAAGCCAATTGTACTACTACACCACGCTGTATCCCTTCTCTTCTGTCTTTTCATTACTATTTTTATTGCCATTGGGCTCCCAAAATACTCTGGCTCCTCTAACTCTTTTTACTTTTACACACACATGCATTTTTTGCTACCCTCCAAAAAACCCTCATCCACCACCACTGTGCCTTATCTGTACGTGTACAGTGTACACACACACACACCACTCGTCTCGTACATATCTTCTCTTTTCTAGTTTTTAATTAAGCTCTCCTACTTTAATTTCACAAAAGCACATCTTGAATAGTCCACTCTCATTCTCTGCTCTTCAATTTTTTTCTCTTTTCTTCTTCACGTATAATACAACATCATATTTCTATAGCTTTCCACACACACAGTGTGTGTCTGCGTGTGCTTTCATCTTTAAATCTCCTTCTGTTCCAGCACCACCACCACCAACCGTCATCTTAGCCTGAGAGGAGTAACAGGACTCCTTCCGCTATTGTTGTCATTTCTCAAATGTCAGGGGTCAGTCATTGACAATGCCAAGACTATAGACACACACACGCACACCGAAATAATGGATAGAAGAGAAAGCACATTGGTTCTTCTCAAAATTAATTTTCCCTGATGTGGAGGGGCTGAGCCATCGGGAAATGTAATGGGTCACAACATTGTACTCTCTCCTACACATTACTCCAATGCAATTTGAACTGGCAAGGTGAGGAGGAAGTGGAATGGAGAGAACGTGTTTAAACCTGTTAAAAAGAGAAATTCTTTCTCTCCTTCACAAGGGCTCAAAGGAAAAGGGACGAGTGAGTGTGTGTGTGTGTTTGGGATAATACATCAGAGGGTATGTATGTGAAAGGGAGAGAGAGAGAGAGTAATTGTATGTTGAATTAGCTGGGGAGGATTTCAACGTGATTCTCGTTTAATTTCGTTCAAATTGAAATATTTTTTTGTACGGTAACACCAATTCAAGTATTCTCTCTTGGATCTTTCCCTATTTTTCCGTTTTCGCTTAACATTACAAAGAGGAATTCTTTATGAAAGAAAGTGGAGGAGAGAAGGAGCGTGTTCGGAGCTTCAGCATGTCTACAATCCATCCATCAGGGAATGAATGGGATGTAAGGGGAAATAAAAAATAATGTTGTAAGATACAAATATTCTTATTCTTACAACGTAATAATATAAAATACAATGGCGTATGTACATGTATTTAGAAAAATCTATAACAATTCTTTCTCCCTCTCTCTCTTTCTCTCTCATATTTCCATTGTGTGTTTCTATCATATACATATGACATGTTGAACATGTCTTCAAAACACGTACACAGACAGAGAGAAGACAGACAGCATAATAAAAGAAGATTTTGTATAGGTAAAGTAGAGGAGAAGAATAGTTTTTGACTCACCTTGGGCGTCCCTCCTGCTCGAATATCATTCACTTGACACAACTCCACCAAATCTCCTTCCTATTTTTCATCAAACAAAGACATATTAGTGCCCCGTGGAGAAAACTACCCTCCAAAAAGAAGACTTGAAGACGAAGAAGTAATTTTCATGTCCCCTTCATCAATCATCTTCCTAACCTAATGAGAAAGGAGGAGGAAGGAGAGAAAGGACAGAAGAGTGTAGTAGAACGATGGAAATGTTTCAAAACTTTAATAATGTCATGTGAGTCTCTCTTTCTACACTCTCTGTCCGTAAAGACAAGTAGGTCAATTCAGAAGATACAGGAGGGAATTGGTCCTCTAAAAACTCTTTTCACTGACAGTCGTGGTGAAGATCCCATACAAATTCTGGGGATTCCTCGGGAAATTTGCATCAAAAATGGTATAATGTAGTATACCATTTTATACACATTTTATTAGATTTATTAAGTTCACCCCCACCTCCCACCATTCTACATCCTCCCTCACTTTCCTTCTCATCTTTCTCACAACCCATTTGACGGAGGAGTGTGGTGAGGAGGAAAAGAAATCCGAGTGAAAAATGACCTGAGAGAAAGATGAGAGGGAGTGTCATTAAGTGAGAGAAAAAAAAGTCTTTGACTATCTCCTTCCTTTTACGTGTAGACTGTAGGGTATGTACTTTGAACACACACACAGCTAAACGTAGCTAGGGGCATTTAATACCTAAGTTGGTAGTTAAAAAAAGGAAGGGGATCACCACAGAGGGAGGATGGGAGAGAGAGAAAATAATACATGAGGGAAAACTTGGGAAGAGAACGTATGAAAGCTGAAATACGATAAGTATGTACAGTACACGTATAAAAAAATTTTTCTCTCTTACCCTTGGTTCACTTTTCCAGTGCATGAAAAATCCATACTCATCTACTTTGAGAAGGCATTCGGCTTCGATTTCCACCGCATCTTTCTCCTGTGGACATCAAAAAAAGAGGAAAATCAACATTAGACATATACACCCTCGCACACGTACATGTTAACATGCTTGACGTCCACACACACACAGCATACACGCACACACAAACACACACACAGGAACCCTTCTGCTGTACTTCTGCTGGATGGGCAGAAGTACATGAGCCAAATGGCAGTCTAGCAATTTGAAAAGGAAAAACCTGACTAGTGCTAACTCAGCCTATTTTTTTCCACACTCCGTTCTGTACACACACACACACCATCCCTCACCTTCACTATTACCTTCCAACAACATCCACACACACAAACGTACTACACAGGAGTGAGTATAAAATTCAAGTTGAAGCAAAACGTGTTGGTTTAAAGGCACTTGGATGGTTAGCACATAAAATCTGGTGGAATTCCTACGCCAAAAATTACAACACAAAAAATGAAAGTTGAGACGTCTCTCTTTCCCTTGCTTTCTCCTTTCATAGTACGTGTCTGTGTTGTGCGGAGGAGGAGAAAAATAATTGAGGAAGATGAAAATTCATAATCTTGTACGTAGATTCTACTCTACATCAATAACAAAGTAGGGGAAAGGAAGAAAGTAAAGCCGAGTGAATCATCATTTAGCTTGGGTTTACTCTACTATGACTAAATTAGATGGTTCGTTCGTTGGTGAATGAAACGGAAACGGTCAAATCCTACAAGACTTTCCTTATATGTATGTACGTGTGTGTACATGTATCTTTCTCTTCGTTCTCTGTGTGTACTCTGTCTGCGGATGAGTGGCTATCTGTAGGAGCCTACACAATCTTAACCTGTCCAAAGTTGATGACATGACCATCATACACTTGGCATTACTGTTTTCCTTGTCGGTCGTGTCCATACACACTCCTAACCACACACACACACCATGTCACATCTATAATAATCCTTCTTGTCGGGTGTAGGTTGGCATCATTACCCAAAGCACACACACACACGCGTTACAAAGTGTAGGTTGTATTTTGCCCTACTTTCCTTCCACGAAATGTGTGTGTTTTCGAAACAACACAGTAGTATGTAATATGTAATACAGTGGGTGTCTTTTTACTCCCCCTTTTTTCCCATGTCTCCTCCGAGTAGAATTAAATGGTATGATATGGTTGACTAAAAGCTACACTCCAAAACTCTAAAAGTACAAAACAAAATTTACACAAAGGTGCCCTCAGCGACCTACCCTACAAGTCTGTCTAAGACCAACAAGAAAGACTAGGGCTACAAGACGAACAATGAGAAGAAGAAAGGAGAATTCGACAAACAGCACGTGCTCATACGGAATCAACGCATACACATACACAGAGAAAAAGTGTGTGTGTACATTTATACTAAAGTGAAAGTGGAAGCTTTTTTGGCCGACGTTTCTCCTCCTCCTCCTCTTTATGTTCTGAACCTTTTTTGATTTTCTTGTTTCAGCTTGAGGCTCTCTCTAGAAACCATTTGAATACTTATGACTGACAAGACTTTATGACTAGTCTCTCCTGTCTCTACTTTCCATTGGGCACACACACACATATCGTACATATCGTATAGGGTGGTTGAGAGTGAAGAGCAAATATGTGTAAATGTCCAAGTACCTTGTGGCCCTGGAGTCATGTACTTTCTTGGTCTTGTTCTCTCTCTCACTTCCCGCACAAAGGAAGGTATGCTCGACCGCCTGGCTAAGTAGGTTTATAGCTGAGAGAGTAGGAGCATAAATGAAAGTGAAAAGAAAGGCCCTTGAGCATATCGTTACCCCACTACTCTTTCCCTCTTTTACCACATGATGAAGAATCTTATGATGTTACTATCCTGCTTTTAGCTATCCCCCTTGTCCTCCTTCCTCCTTTCATCTCTTCTCCTCAGCCAACATAACTTTAAACTTTCTCCACAATTTTTTTCTCTTCTACTCTTTCTTGTACTTTCTCTCAAAAACATTCATTTTTTCCCACCTTGCACTCTCTCTCTTGAACAAACTACATGCCCTGTACACAATCCCCATTTTATAAACATACCAGAAAAATCGGAACTGCAGTACCAGCAGAAAAAGGACGTGGAATACTTATCATGACGATGACATGTGGTCACAAATTTTTGCTTCCTCCTCCTCCTCTCTTTCCCTTTCTCACATTTACTCGTTGTTGGCATTTTTCATTGAACAGTCACTCGTGCAACCCCCAACTTGGATTGGTTAATGTCAAAATTGCATTAGTCTTTATCATTCACTCCAGACCACAAACTGTGTGAGTATGTCGTCTCCAAAATTTTGTGGCTCATATTTAGATATCATATTCCTATATATAATTTACGGCAAAGTCGCGGTGACGAGGGAAAGGACGATATATGTATATCCTAATCTCATCCTTCTCTCCTCCTCCCTCATCGCTGGTTAGAATTTTAAAATGTGAAAGAGAGTAGTTTTCTCCAGAATTCTTTCTCCAGACCGACTTCCACAACTACTACCAACTATGCAATCGATACGCGGACGAGAGAGCGGATGTCAATGCATGACATCACCGCGGTTCATCTGACAGACAAGACACACAGAGGAGTTTCTACGAGTCTTCTTCCCCCTCCTTCAAATTGTCACGTAGCCCGATTACCATAGATAGAAGTGGATGTAAAACTATGTGTTAATGAAATACAGGGTGACTCGAAAGTCATTTGTTAATCAAATGGGTTGCCATTCCGAGATAAATTTAAAATGGTATTTTTAGTCTTCTTCTCCTGGTGAAAGTGCCCTCCTTTCATGAGCCAGGGTACAGTGGTGAAGCGATGAGGGAATAAGGAAAACGTTTCATTTCCATCAAATCCAATGAAAAATTATTTACTTAATAGTAACTTATGAACCACCCTGTAAAAGGAGTGACAAGGCTAAGAGAAAGAGAAAGTGGGATGTTGGAGTTGGACTTTCTCTTTCTCTCATCAAAAATTATGATATCTCCTTGTGACTCCCATTTTTTTATCTTATTAAATACCATTCAACTCCCTCCCATTCTTATGTCCACACACACACATCCGACTTTCACCATGCAAAGTTTGAATTTGTTCCAGAACAATTTGTGTAATGAAACTGGAGTACACACACACACACTCTCTGCACACATTCGGACAAAGACATGGAGAAAGGAATTGAAGGGAAAGTAAAGAAATTTTTTGTCATCATCACTTACTTCAGTCCATCTGTCAACGATGCAGCCCTCGAGAAGACTCTCAGGTACTGGAATTCTCCAGTTAAACTCAAAATGTTTCGTCATCCTTCACTTTGTTCAAGTATCCGTCTTTGGTCTCCGGGAGGATGTTTCCTTGTGCTTGTGTGTGTCTGTAAGTGTGTGTCCTATAGTTTCTATTCCACAGCTGCTGATCCTAGGTTTTATTCCTGTCGATAATGATGATACTGGAAGAAGTAGAAGAAGAGCAGCAGTTGAATTGATTCCTTTCTCTTTTTCCTCCTTTTGGTCCCACACACAATTCACCGCAGCACACAATTTTCATCTGTATACACACACACATAGGAGGGAAAAGACAGAAAAAATATATAAGAAAATAAGTTGAAAAGTTTTGCCATAAGTTTTTTCTCTTCACTCTTTTTCCCTTCTCTATATTTTCAATAAGTTTGAGTCTACTTTTAAAGCTAGCCGTCTCTCAAAGCCTGGAGAGAGAAAAAACGATGGAATTTCCCTTCTCGCTTTCTCTGGTTATTTTCCTTCTCTCTCTCTAGAGATGAGTCTTCACCAGAGATACTTGCACAACATTAATGAGCGGACCCACTTACCCGTTCTAATTAAAGTAAAAACTTTTGGAGGAAAACTGATTTCCTCCCCACCCACACTCTTCCCTTTTCTCCTTCTCTCTCTCTTTATTCTCTCCTTCTTAAATAGATTTCCCCCATCTTTCCCTCTCCTCTCTCTTTTCTCTCGACCCAGTCGTTCGAACATGAAAAGTGGATGAGGGTGTAAGTGGGGCAAACAGGGAAATGCTTTTTATTCATTCTATAGGCCGTTAAAGTTAAAATCCCCCCTAGTTATTCTAATAATGGGTCATGGGCCGACCCATTCTGCCATATAAATTTACCCTCTTTTGAAGAGAGAGTGAAAGAGAGAGGAGCAGTCTAAACGAATGAGATCTGTATTTATGACTATTGTCTATAGACCAGTGTGCAGAAATGCTGATAGAAAAATCCTTTCTCTAGCCTCTTTCACAGGAAAAAAAGATTTCCAAAGGGAAAGGAGAGAGAGAGAGTTTTCCCTGGAAGATGTAATTTAGTCCATACTTTTTCTTCTTCAAAAGTTTACCTTGGCCAACACCTTATATTGTTCTTCCTCTAACCTTTTTTACATTTATACAGAGTGAATTGGTTAGGGAGAGAAAGAGCGTGAGAGTTGGGAGGGGGATGACTCAATGTTCGAATTTCATGCCAAGTAGTTCACAAGATAAAAAGGCAATATTATAGGTTCTCACGACTGGGAGGACAGGGATTCTGGGAATTTGAATTTGAATTTGAGAATCTCCATCGATTCACTCCCAGCCCAAAGAGTCGAGAGTTTGAGAGAGAGCGAGAGAGAGAAATATAAACGAGGAAAATAGTCAGAGAGAACTCTCTATTTTTTGACGGAGCAGTGGGAGAGAGGAGTCAGGGAACGTGATTCTGTACAAAGTAGAGAGGGAAATGGGAAGGACTGAGGGACAAGTAAAAAACTGTAAAGAGAGAAACCAAGAAAAAGTCCTGTAAATCAAGACAAGTTTTCAGCACAAGTGTCTTGGGACAGATATAGATAAAGAGTGTGACTGAACAGAGAGATGGAGAGGAAGGGAAAGGGATGCACAAGTAGCATCGGATGACACAACTACCTCTAAAAAGATAAAACTCTTACACGTCTATATACAACCAGAGAGAGAGAGAGAGACTTTTATATGCAACATTCTTGGAGGTTTTCTAACTCTTATGCCGACAATACTACATGAAACATTTGGATCACACACAGTCTACTTTCTCTGCCTCATATATTCTCAGTTCTCATATATTATCATGGCATATGTACATCAGTCTGGGAAAAAATTCTTTTGTAAGCGGAAGAACATGCCGACTTTTCAAAAGGAGGAATGACGGAGGAGGAGTGAAATATTATAAATAATATACCGTGGAAAAAGGGGAATGGAAACATTTTATCATTTAAATATTTGTGCAAATAATTCAAAAACTATTTTCACTATTTTCTCTTTCACACACATTCTAAAATAAAATTTTCTGATCTCAATTCAAGTGGTTCTAAAATAAGAGAGAGAGAGATTTTCCAAAGTTGTGAAAGAATTGTGAGGTATCATTTGGAATTCGTGGAAAAACTTCATTGACATTTTTTACTGTAAGTATATACAAAAAAAGAGTACAATTTTTGTCATACGGGTTCTCTTTGTGTGTTATTGCATTCCATATGCATATACGCAAAAAGTGAGCACATAAAAGCGAGAAGAGAATGTAGGTGTGAGGAGTACAGTATAAATAAAGAGAAAAAGAGTGAGGAAGTGGAGAGAGAGAGAGTAACTTTTTGTAAATACTTCCCATGGTGTCTCGCCATATGCTAAATTACAAACTACAGATCATCATGTGTATACACAAATATGTTAATCCCTTCCTCAAATGCGATAAACAGAGAGAGAGAGAGGAGAAAAGAGACTCGGAGGAATGCACTCATTCATTGTTATTGTTTCAACACTAATTATACACACAGAAAAGGAGAGAGAATTCTTAGGCGGTTTATTCTGTGCCTCTCTTCCAGAACCACAAAGCAACGCAATTCAACACCAAAATTACGGCACTGACATAGTCAGAGATGCAAATTGTAAAGAGAGAGAGAGAGTGAGATATACATTGTATAAAGGAGCCAAGCATGCACAAACGTGGCTAACAAACAAACAATGTTGAGTTGACAGTCAGTCCTGCATACTCTGTGGACTGCACAGAGTATGGAGTGTGAACCATGGCAGATAAGTCTGTACAGATGAAGAGTACAGAGTACACCTACTCTGTACTGTTCTACTACTTCTGCACACATTGCAGTCCAGTAGCGTTGTCACTCTACACCATACGGAATTCCAATAGCTGGATTATGTTGACTGCTAACTAATTAGCTGGGCTATTAATGACTTCGGTATCTATTTCCCCGAATCCGCGAGCACTCTCTCTCTCTCTCGGTACACTCTGTACATACCTACCAAGTACACATAATCTTCTCTCTCTCTCTCTTTATCTTCCACTCTCTCTCTCTCTCATGTTGGAGAAAAAGCTCTTGGCAGGGAACAAAAAGCACGTCATAATTTCCAAGTGAAAATTTTTGATACCCCCACACACTACAATAATAATAGTAATGAATTTGACACCAACCACAACCACCATGAATAATTTTATTTGAAAATTTCTTGGAAACAATACCCACAGAGCAATATCCCTCTCTCTCTCTCTCTTTCTTTCTCCTTCTCTTCTGTACATTAACATAATGTGGAAAACGCAATGAATAAACCAGAGAAGAAATAGAAGGAGTCGACAGCCTGACTAGCAACATATTTCACAACTTGCGTCATCATCATCAATCCCTGCATATATAAAACAGTCTCCTTTCTTTCTATCCATTCCTGTATAATTAATAATATTCACATAATTTTCTCAAGTACAATTATTGTTATACTCCTGAGACTAAAGTCAATACTCTCTTTCTCTCTCCACACACACACTCGGTCGCAAACAGAAAAACAGAAACACTCTCCCTTTTCTCTCTCTTGCACCTTATGACATGTTTTGCATGGATATAGACGTAATCTGAAATTGTGTAATTATATCATTGTACAAAATACACAACTTTCTTCTCCCCCCTTTACTCTAGAAATAAGAAGTTTGCCTGTAAATTAGGGGGCGGGGGAGAAAGGGAAAGGATTATATTTTTCATAGGAAAAAAGTGCGGAACAACAAAGCCTTGATGATGCATAATCCAATTCCCTCCTCCTCCTCCTCCTCCTCCTCCTCCTCCTCCTCCTCCTCCCTATTTTCCCTATATAATCTCTATACACAGCCTATTTATTCTATTATACCCTACAGTCATGTTCGGACTAGGTTAAGCCTTTCCCCTCGACTCAAAGTAGCTGGGAATGTTACAGGGTAATAATACACCTGGAAAAGTAGACTTTAACTAGAATAATGGAATGAAGGAGGGAACAGAGTTGTTGTTCATTTTTTGAGGAAGATTAGCTCATCAAATTCATATTACTTGTTGTTTTCTTTTTCTTCTTGTTTTTACTAAATTAAATCACTGTGTCCCTTTTCTATAATAAAGTCCTGGAGTATCTATGAAGGTCAGCCTCCAAAATCTACAGCAGAAAATCTGCCTCGGTTGTTTGTCTTCCGCCTACGCACAAATGTACAGGTGAAGTGGACGACCTTCAACCTTACACAAAAGAAAGAGAGAGAGAGAGAGAGAAAGCAGCAACTGTACTCCACTGAACTTTCATCTACTGTCAATCTGAGAGAGTCTGTACAATTTAATCCAAGTCTTACAAGACAAGGGCAAGGAGAAAAGAGCGACTTGTGCACATTAATGCGTATTTATATATAAATATATATATAAATATATTATATAAATATATTATATAAATATTATATATATATATATATATATATATATCAAATATTATATCAAATACGCATTAATGTGCACAAGTCACTCTTTTCTCCTTGCCCTTGTCTTGTAAGACTTGGATATTATATATATATATAAATTGAAATATTCATCCCCTGGTTTTGTCCAGGATAGTCAATTACTGCATATAATTCGTGAATGAATCCCTCAGAAGAAAAACAAGTTATCCTTCAAATCCCAATATTGTCAAGCCTGAACCCAGGTTCAAATGTACAACTTTGAGTAGTTACTGTCTTTATCCACCTCCACTTCCACCTCTTCAAACTTCCTATTCCGAAAATGAGGACATAAAAACAATTTTTTCATTTATTTGTCCCAATTTCATTCCATATGATGACTCCTGGAGAGCACACAAAGCACACGTGTGTGTATGAGTGGAGAAAGAGGGAGAAAGGCAGTCTCTCGTAAATACATTGTAAGTATAAAGTAAATAACAGCTGGTTACTTCTAATAAAAGAGATTAAAGAGTTCTCTCTCTCCTATCCGCCCACAAATAGTGTATAGACGACACCCTGACAGTCTGACCTGGCACAGACATTAACTTGTACAGACACGGCAAGGAAAAGAGAAAAGGGAAAATGAAGATAGTTCTCATACTCGTCTCCCTCCCTTTTCTCCCTGTCGTGAACCCTGCCCACTAAGGGAGGGGGCACTATCTCTCCATTGCACGTATTCCAATACAATCTTACTGGATGCGAAGACAAAAGAGGATAAAAATTCATGTTATTGCATGGGAGATAGGGGGATAATGGGAGGACTGGTCGCCTTGAACATCCTCCAGCTCTCAGTCTCATCCTCAGCCTGAGTCTCATCTCTGCACACAGCCCCAGAAAAACTCAAGCCAATTTCATAGGAGGGAGGGAAATTGTGTAAGCTTAAGATAAATAAATACAGGGAAAGAGACCCAGTCACACACACACACATTGAGTCACATTGACTTGAATCAGAATACAAAATAATACAGATCTCCAACATATTTGGAACTGTACTTGGGGGAAAAAGCCCCACCAGTTGAAACCCAAGGCTTTTTTTCCCCTCTCCAGTCCTCCTCCTTCTTTTTCTCGGATGAATGAAAGGATGAAGCTTAGTTAAGTTTTTTTCCCTTCTCTCCTCTTCTCTAGACTTGGTCTTCGTCTTGTGAGGCAGCATTTATCCTTATATTATGCCTAGAGAGAGACAGAAAGGACTGTCCAAAACACGTAGAGCAAATGTTGGCTGTAGTACTTTCTATAGCTTTTTTTTTCTTAAGCTGAGTGAGTCAATTTTACGACCTTCTTTTTAAGCGGAGCTACACACACACACACACATGCAAGATGCTTCGCTGTCTCTGAGACATTTATATAGATATATATGAGAGAGTGTGTGTGTACAGGCAGACCCGCTTTCTTTGCTGTCTCTTTTGACGTCTTTCCCTCTCACGAGGGATTCGGAGGACACACACACACAGACCTAAGCGTCAGAGGAAGCAAAATAGATAGAGAGAAAGAGGAGGGAGGGAGGGAGAGATAATACGTACTCGCTTGGCTTATTCTTTTTAACTATACTGATGTTATGTGTGTGTGTGTGTGTGTTCGTTCAGATTCTCCGTTCCGTACTCAGCTGGATCTACATTCTACATTGGAGGGACTAAAGACTCTGGAATATTATGACGGCGCTTTCTTTTTCTCTCTCTTCCTACGGTTTCCCCTCCTCCTCCTCTTCCTCAACTATTGCTCTGCTCTGGTTTCCTTCCTTCTCCATGTCTGAGTCTTGTTGATGCCAGTCTCACTCACTCTCTCTCTTGTGTATGTGTGTGTGGTGGTAGGATGAGGAGGCAACTGATTGAGCTCCGTAATTACATACACGAGCAAAAGTAATGTCAACAGCACCACGCTAAACCACTCCTTCGTTTGGGCAACTTTTTTTTCCCCAAATGTGGGTCACCAGAATCACTACACACACTCTTAGTACGTGTACATAGTACACACACACACAACAACAACACTAAAGGACATGGAGACTCACTATGAAGGACACACACAGAATTTGAATCCTATTATCCTTTTCTATTGTGCACTGTCAACCATAAATACTTCCTTTCTTTACTAGACACACGGACTCACTCTATTCTCTCAATCGTCCCAAACTTTTATTTTTTAGAAATACTAGAGTCTTGAGTTGTTTTTAAACTGTATAATTGTAAAGTATTCCAAAGTATTTTATATCAATGTAAAGTTTTGAGTAAAAAAAATTACACAGCTCACAATCAATTTGATGACAAAAATTGTTTGCTAATGATGAATTTCGATTTGAAAGCTGACTCTCCAAACCCGACACTTTGTCTCCTTCCACAAGTCGACTAATAATGAAATTGTTCAATCATACTTGGTAGAATTTAATAGAGAATTAAACTCTCATGTTTAAATTCAAACTTGCTAATTTGTGTGTGTGTGTGTCTGTGTGTGTACTTATGTGGTTGGTAGTCAAGGCTAAATTTTGAACCTCATTCAATGTATACCGTAAGTGGTGTACAATTAGAATCCCAATAAAAATTTCAAATTATTAAAATAAACTTTAGAAAAAAAACGAACAAATATTTTGTTTCAATACTTTGAAAAGTCAATACTGATAAAATAAAATTTCATTTTGACCCTCTGCTCAAATTAATGGAGAGAGAGGAAGGATTTTAATTGAACACTTTCGGCACTTTTTTTGTGTACAGAACGATCGTCTCTTTACTCATATTTTTGATTACAGCACTACTGTATTTACATTGACTTCCCTCCTCTCTGACTTCATTATAAATGAGAGGGAACGTCTGGTGCGTGTGCGGTGTGTACTTATATTGGCTGGTTGGTGTTAAAAACCCACATTTACACCTTTGTGTACCTTTTTGAGGATTATTGAAAGACGACCAAATGTATTTTTATTATATTTCCCATTTTACTATATTGTCCTGGCTAACACTTTCCTCCAGAAGGAAAAAACGACTGTGGCAGTACTAAACTCCAGTGTGTGTACACACTCTGTGAGTGTGACACATATTTCGCACTAATATGAGTCTAAAATTCTCTAGCCATTTGCAATTTGTTCCACCTATCCATTCCACAGTGGTTATTGCATAACCCTGCCAATATATACCTATGAACTCTCACACGCTCAATACAAATACAATACCAGAAGCGTCAACCTTACGCAGAGGAGGAGAGGAAAAGTATGAAAGAAGAACAGAACACACAAGTCACTCTTACATACAAAGGGGACCAGAGCATGATCCTCCCCCTCTAATCCCATTTTCCTATATTCTTGGAAAAGTGTACTCAAGAACCTAACAGGTTGGAAAATAGAAATGGAGGAGAAGGGAAGAAAGGAAAAAAAATATTCATCATTTCCACATACAACCCCTCTCTCTCTCTTTGTAAAACTAATGTTTAAGGCTAAGGAAAGAAGAGGGAAGAGGAAGAGAAAACTACACACACACACAAATTTATCCCAAAAAATGTAAAAATGTCGACTAATCCCATAAAGTAGTCTTCGACTACTACTCTCTCTCTCTCTTTCTCTGTAAAGTTGATGAAGAACGAACACAGACACACTTCTGACTCACAAACACGCGCTCAATACAACAGAGTTTATAGAGCGGGGGGTACTTTTTGGTCATAAATTCATGAATGTCTCTCTCCTTTTATGTCAGTTTCCTTCCAGGAAGAAGAAAATAAACTGGATTTCCCTTCCCCTTCTTGCAATTCAATGCAAAAGAGTAGAATTCAAGATGGAAAAAAAAGTTTGACACCCTTCATTGTAAATTCAGTGAATTTACTTGTAGTTTCATACTTTTTAACTACTTGTATTTTGCTACGATTATTAGAGGAGAACTATTTTAATTTTATTCCATTTCCTTCCTCTACGAAGGATGTGTGAAGATGCGGGTGTTGGAGGAGGAGGGGCATTTATAATGGGAATTCAAGAAGGAAAAATATTACATAATACACAATTCATAATATATGGGATCACAAAGGAAGGAGGGGAAAAGAAGAAGTTGGAGAAAGCTCATCTTTGTTGGGTGTTGATGGGTTGGATTTAGAGAGTTGAGCCATGACATGACACGACTTGCACACAGTCCCCCCCCCCCCAATATTAGGCAAGAGTGAGAGAAATATGAAGGAGAGTGTGTGTACTACTGTGTACACTTGACAACATTTCAGGGGAAGAAGACTCTCCCTTGGAGAGTCAAAGAAATTGTGAAAGAGGGGGAAGAAGAAGCGAGAGGTTTGGAAGAAAGAGAGAGGGAGAGAAGTTTATGAGGGAAAAGAGGAGGAAGAAAATCCTTTTGGAAGTGTTTGAAGAATTCAAACATCTTTTGAAGAAAAGGTAAATGGGGAACGTTGTGCATAATAGAAAATTCAAAGGCAAAAGCTCTGGAAGTCACCTATAGACCCTCCTCCTTCTCCTCCTCAATGTTATGTAAATAGTGGAATACTTTCTAAGCAACTTAACTACCCCCCACAGTAGTCTCTCGCTGTACACGCTCCTTCCTCATTCTCTCTTTCCTGATATACCTTATATTAAAGTGTACGTTCTATCCCTCCTCAGTTTACACAAGAGAGATAGAGAGAGAGAGAGAGGAACGGTTTGTCTGTCTATTTTCTTGTTCGATTTTGCCAGTCTTGCAGAACCGCAAGTTGCAATTTTAGCTTTATTTTAGCTTCGCTCAAACAGAACCTCCAGTCACTGAGCTGAATGTGTACATGGTACATATGTATGCATGTGTGTTTCTCTAGTGGGTGTGTGTGTGAGTTGGGAGTACTGCTCAAGTTTTTCATCAGAGCTTTAAGTCTCAAGTCTAATACTCACTCTCCATATTACACTTATAGAACAGCCACCACGGCCCCCTTCTCTGTTAAAGTTAGTTAGCGTACAGAGTTTTACATCTGAGGAGTATTAGGATAAGGAGGAAGATCTCAAGTCTGGTTGGCTCGGTGGTTCCTTCACTATTGATGTCTGTTTAATGTTATTTCGGAGGCAAATTGAAAATTTACAAGATTTAGTGCTGTTTCTCTATGAGCTCATGCATTGCACACACATGCGGGCACACACGCAGTGACTTAGCCTTGTTAAAGAAGGAGAGAGGGAGAGAGAGAAATGAATAAGTAAGTAGGACAGAATAATGAAAACTCCGTTTCATGAACGACATATAATACAAAATATGGATGGGGAGTGTAAGCATGGATATACAGTGAAATGGATGGTAGGCTTAGAGTTTAATTTTTCGGGAAAATTATAATTTACTACCAGAAAAAAACATCTTTTTTTATTATTCATATTTGCAGAACGTACGTGTGTGGAACTTTCCCTACACAACAGAACAGCCCACAACCCACACACTCACTAAAATTACAATAAAATTGTAGTGGTGTATGTGTGTGCATGGTCTGAGCTATTTTAGTTCCAGAACTTGTCCTTGCCTCGTTGAACAATCATAATAATGAACAATTTGGGGTGAATTTATTGGAAACGAGTTGAGTGTGGATTGACATAAATATCCTAATTTTTGTCCCAGGTGGGGGAATGGGAAAAAAAGGTGAGAGTGGAAAAAGAAGACACAAGAGGAACCGACAGTGAAAGTCCCTTGTGATCATTTTTTTCAGCACTTGCTAAAATGTTGTAGAGTGGTGGAAGGATACGAGGACGTGTGGGGAATTTTGTACAGTATCAACCAATGAACCCACAACAACAAAGTGACAAGGAATTGGTGTATTGGAGGCGAACGAGGAGGAGGACTCTACTCCTCTATTCTAGAGGACTCGAGTCCCATTCTTTCCTTTAAATGTGGGGGAACAGGATCATAAATTTGTCAAGATAGATTCTCCTGAGAGATAAATTTTGTGTATTGTGAAATGAATATTTTTTCCTCCCACCATCACCACCACCTCCTCCTCCTCCTCTTCTTCCTCTTCCTCACTGTTGCTCTTCACATGCATACACATCCGTTGAGTATGGGCCACTCCACACACACACACACGACACACACACACATACACACAACTAAGTATGTATTATATGTAATGTGTCGTAAATAAAACACCTGTGTCCCTCAGATAATTTCTCACCACAAAGAGAATATAATCAAGTCTTTTTATGGAGTGCGTGTGTGGCATGTAATTTTACTTGCACATTAATGCACATATTCCCACACACACACACACACATACACACAGACTAGGCTCTCCTCAATTTCTCTGCTTTTTCCAGCTTCAAATGAAATGGTGTGGAGAGAGAAGGGAATGAAAGATTGTTTTTATGAGAAGGAGGTAAAAATAATGAAGAGGAAAAATGGTGATAAATATTATATGAAGAAGAGAGACAAATAGAGAGAGAGAGTTAAATTTGGGATGAAAACGTGGATAAACACACATGGGGATAGAAACCATCATTTTTTCTTGAAATTTTTCTTGTGAGATTCTGCAAAAATGTAGAATTTCCCAAAAGAAAATAATTTTCTTTCAACATTAACATTGACTTTCATTTTGGTTTCTCAGAAGGAAGTAAAAGAGAAGCTTTTTCTGCGAAAGCTTCTCTGCTGCTGCTGGAAGGGCACATAAACATTATTAAAATAATAATAATAATTTTATAGTTTTAGTTAACAAATTGCTTCTCTCTCTCTCCTCCACCACCAATGTTGATATAAGAAGGAAATGAAAACGAGCTGGAGATTACTTTACAATGTTGTGTTATTATTACAGTTAATACGAATGATGACAGAAAATTTTTGCAAATGTTTAATATGAAAATCTTGTAAATATTAAAAAACATACGTCTCCCATCTCATTCTCAATCTCTTTCCAATGGTGTGCAAAAGGGGAGAAAAGGAAAACCTTTTTGCAAAGAATAAATACACTTTTTTTATTTTTTTGACGGCATAAATTTTCCACATCTTGTTCTTTGGAAGATTATCTCAAGTAGTAGTTATATTGAAGGAAAGAAGAAGAGATGGATGGCATGAAGAATTTTTTTTTGCAAATTTACATGGCACTCGACAAGAAAGAGACCCTACACACACGCACCCAAAAACACACACATGGATGCCGACTGCTGCTGCTCCCAGAGTCATAAGGATTATTGCAAAAAACAAGAAGAATTTGTATAATGGGAAAATGTGTGACACATTACTACTTTGCATCTGGCTGGAAAGGGAACTCAGCTACAGGAGACCAAGAGAGACTCAGCATGTATTTACATAATAGTTGTGTGTGTGTATATATATGATGTTGATATTTTGACTTCCTATATTTACTTTGACAGCATTCCAGTCTGTCTCTTCAGCTATCTCCTTCGCCCAGTCTTTTCTAGAGAGAAGAAGGGAGAGTATCCCATGGAAGTTGAGAGAGAGCGAAGGAGAGGACTGTCTGAAAGTTACATAAAGCACTAAAATATTTCCTATTTTAACAGCCTTCAGAATTTGATTTGTATGCAGGGGACGTGTGAGCTTCAAGACAAGCCGAGAGCCCAGTCAACTACACACATTATGTCTAAACACAAGGAAGGAAGGAGGTTCTCGGTTCACAGACATGAACATTTAATGAAAGATACTCCATGCATAATATGTATTAAGATCTTTCAAATCATCTTTTCCATGTTCAAATTGGAGGAATTTTTCAAATTATAACATAAAATTACATTGTGGAAAGAGGATGTGTGGAGAGGGCGAGAGAGAGAGAGAAAGAGGATGAGAATACGACATAAAATTTCATCTCTTTTTCCTCTTTTAGACTGGGTTATCAGGACTAAACCATTTTCAGAAGGAGAAGAAGGGGCAACACTCATAAAAGTTAAGTATTTAGAGGAAAAATGGATGATGTTGGCACATAATAATAATACTTACCGAATCCTCCGAGACATGAAAACGGTCTTCTTCTCCTCACCACTCCACCTCGTCTCCCGTCTTTGCCTTGTCTTTTTAAACCGGCTAAGTTTAAGGAACTGGATGACGAGACGATGACAAGTAGGAGGACGATGTGGTCGATGTCAAATTTTGACTGTTCAAGTCAATTGAACAAAATTTTTTTAGTCTTCTTCTACTCTACATAGCAGAGTAAAGAGGGAAGAAGTTGTTCATAGTTTTTTTTCCTCCTCACAACTTTTCCTCGAGTTTTGTCCATTTAATTTGTATAAATGGGTTTTCTCTGTATATATGAAAGAAAGGAAAAAGAGAGTAGAGAGTGTGTGTGTATTTGCACAAGTCCTCTTTTCTGCACACACACAGACACGAGGATAACAGGGTGTCTCAGAGAAGAAGGAGAACAAAGTTTCTAATCAAGTTGAAGAAAAGGGCGGGAATAGAAAAATTCGAACTGTTTTTTTCCCTTCCTCTCTCGTGTCCTCAGAGTGCCTTGTGAAAAACTTTACATGTTGTTGTACATCCGGGATTACTAATTGTGTAATTTAATCATCCTTCCTCTCTTTCCACAGTACAAGTACAACGAAAGGATGTTTGGATAACTGGAGAAAATTACAATGATTTTTCTTTTCCAGAACTTTCACCCTCAATTCCTGGAATCTCTCCTTTTCTTTCTCTAGCAGAGTCGGCGAAGGCGAGATGACAATTGGTGGAAACTGGGAAGGAAGAGATTTCAAGATATTTTTACACAATATCTCTCTTGTTTTACACTCCGAGCTGTCACATTGTGATTTCTCTAAAATAGAGAAATTGTTAATTTCCCCCCATACCCCACACACTCCACCTCTCTCTTGAGAATCACTGTCTTATTTGCAAGTTAATGGCAAAATGTGGGATGAGGACGACGACGTGTGTGTGAGGGGGGATGATAGTGGAGAAATGAAATTTTTGTTAAAAAATAGTGTGCACTGTTCCTTTGACAGAGAAATATTTACACTGCACTAGTGGACAGGACTGGAGTTGAACTGGAACTGAGAAAGGATCCAGTCAACACACTCTCTTACATCAAGCACACACACACACACACAGAAAGAATTTGTGGGAGTCTGGCTGGCTGGTCTCGGTGTGTGTTCGTGAGTTCGGAAAAACGGGTATTATGTACGATGAGGGAGGCAAACAAGAGAGAAGCCGTGGTAGTAGTGGAGGAGTGTAGGAGCAGTAGCAATACCCTACTCTCCACTGGTAAAGAGTAGGGCGAAGAGAGAGAGAGAGTGAGTGTGGAATCTGAACAGAGGAAGAAGAAGACTGCAGTTGGCAGTCGTCTGCAAGGGATTTGGGAAGAGTGTGCATAAAGAGAAAACCCATCGTCGTCGTGTTAAGAGAGAACCGTATTTCGGAGAACTTCTTTTTCCCAACTACCCGTTTCGAGGTTCGCTCGAACTACGCACGTGTAGTTTCCGATCCGAACTGAATTCACCCGACGAGTTCCCTCTGCAATATCCCTGTATGTACAGGACGTGTAGATGTAGACACAGAATACCGGCTATGTTCTATACTTTAGCATTCTACACACACACCAGTCAGTATACAGCTACAGCCCACATAGAAGCATTCTTCACAAAATTGAAGTTCGAGCTATGTGCATTTCTATATGGATTTCGTTCACGGATTCTATGAGGAGAGAAAGAGCGAAAGAGAGAGAGAGTACATTGTACGCAATCTCTGCTATAAGGTCTTCCTACATGCATCATGTATTTACTTGTCTATAAGTATATATCCCATGTATGTATTTTTTGCATCGTCTACTATATAGCGAAACTTGTATACTCTGTGTGTGTGTATGTGTGTAGGGTATTTTTGCATGTGTATAATACTCTCTGCCCCCACTCTTTACACTTCTGCTCTCGTAGTCAGGATCAGCCTGGACAACTACATTATAGTTGGAAGTATGGATTGTACATGTAGAGTACGAGGGATACTCCTTTCGTACTTTTACTCTACTTTCCTCTCTCCATCATGTTCTCTTATAGCATGATCTGCATAGTCTTTCCCCCCTTTATTATTTGTGACTTGGAGTTCACACGAGTCTTATATTTACAGCCTTGTTTCTTTTTTTTACTCCCTCTCTCTCTCTCCTCCCTCTCCATCGCTACCATATTATACTACTCTTGTTATGCTATATATCTGTCATCTGAGGAGTGAGCTACACACTACACTCTCTTTCTCTTCTCTCCATTTTTCTCCTACTCTCTATCTTCCTTTTCCAGCTCCAGTGCCAGCATCAACTCCTCCAACTTTGACTTTTTTTTCCTGCTCCCCCATTTCCTCTTTTTTTACAATCCTTTACGTTGACCCTTGTTACAGTACTTGTGCACCCAGTATCTTCTAATCTGTATGCCTTACATGAAGCGGGCTACTTTGTCAAGGCATTGACATCCACTATGTGGATACACAGGGACGGAGAGAGTGTATTTGGCTATTATGTAAGCACTACTCTCTCCTCCTCCTCCTTCGCCCTCTCTTCACATTTAGTTACTATGCATATTTTGTATGTAAGTCGTGGTGAAAAAATAAAACGATATATTGTACATGCATGTACATACCATGTGTGTTGGCCGAGCAAAGATCTCGCTCTGTATTTGTGTTCACAGTTCGGCGCATGGTAACAACAGTTCTTCGTGGGATTCCACAGCGACAAGACTCGGAGTAAAAATCTCCAAATGCTTCATTTTCCACCGAGACATCACATCTTTCTCTCCCTCTCTCTCCATCTTTTTGTATATCATACACACACACACACACACAGCCGCGTCTTCACGACACACTTTAAGAGAGGAAACTGGAACAGAGGGCTTTTGAGAGCCCATATCAGTACACTTTCGTCGTAGCATTTGGGTAAAGCTTGGGATACAGTAATGATATAGAGAGACACACACTCGACTACTATAGAGGCTACTGTATTTTATGGATTCAACTTGTTATTATATATGGATAAATAAGTCATCAACCTCCTCACTTATAAAAAATGTGAGGGAAAAAAAGCACTGAATCCTTTCCTCTCTCATTCTTGTTGTTGTTTGGATGGAGGTAGGATAGACAGACAAATTGGTCTAGCATTGTGAGTACCTTTCCTTCATGCTTATGGATACAAAAAAACTGTTTTCCTTATTTTTGATGTTTTTCTTCGTACTACCCACACACGCAGTTTCCTTCTTTAGAAGGAGAAAGTAAATTGTGAGAGCTATTACGGGGACACACATGCTCTCTCCAATTAAGCATTCCATTGTATTCTTACTGTACTGTGTACGGGTGAAAGTGTGTGTGTGGACACAATATATTCTGTCAAAATTCTAATCCCATGTAAATACACACACGTATATCCATGTATATGTAGGAACAGAACACACACACATTGTGTAGTTACATCTGATACAGAAATTTATTTCCGATTTACCATGTCTAGTAATTAGAAGCAACAGATAAATTTTCCGAGTTGACTACATCCAGTTGAAAATTATTCAACAAAGAGTAGAAACTTAATTCTCACCCTAACAGTACATGAGAGAAAGAGAGAAAGTGAGGCAGTGTGTGTGTGTGTACAATTCTATAAGGTTTTGAGAGCAGGAAGCTATCTTGGGAATTGGTTAAGGGTAACGGTATGTATAATTCAGTTTACCTAGCTCAGAGTCCATCCAGCCTGAGTGTATGGGGTTTTTTGGTATGTAATCTACAGAGAGAGACTTTCTCTCCCTCGCTTTCGCTTTCACTTAGTTATTCAATTCACGTCCTTGAATAGCCCAGGAAGTTTATTCTATCGTATTCACCATGCAGATTCCAGAGAAACAGAATAGAGAATCAAACTCTTGCACTGCGGCCTTTCCTCTCCCGGAAACTTAATATTGGAAGGGAAAAGCTGAGACTATCATTTCCATATTTTCGTGACGACAGCGATATGAGAGCATTACATACACACGCACACACAATAAGACTAACAATACAATGTTGGCACTATATGTAAATTTTTATATTTTGATCATTCAGCTCACACACACACGCGAGAGCACAGCCCATCAGACATACACACAAATAATTCATCATTACACTTTGTCTTTCCCCTGTCACCTCGTTACACTCTTCATCCTCCTCATTCACTTTCTCTCCACTCAATTGCTACAATCTAAATGCAAGTCCGTCGCCACAGACGAGAGTCACACTGCAGTCAAAATACAAATGGGGAGAGAGAGGAATAGTTTGTGTGTACAAGGGTAAAAAAATAAAAATAAATTAGATCACTCTCACATCAAAGACAAAATTTAAAGGTCAAAGCTAAGTACCTTTGTGTGTCTAGTAGAGTGAAAGTGGAGAGAAAGTGAAAGAGAATGGGATGAATCTGAGGAGGAAAATTTACCTCACTCTCTCCCTCCCTCCCTCTTCTCTGTTTTTATGTCCATTTTCTTTCTCCCTCGACCCAACTTTCTCTGTATCTGGTGGAGTAGGAGAAAAGAGGTTAGAGTGGAAAAATGCCCTTCTGGACGGACTTAATAGAATTTTCTTTAGAATGTATAAGTGAAAGTGTGTGTGTGCATTTACTTGATTCTATTTTAACTTTATTACAAATTGTTCCCATTTTCTCTCTCCTATTTTCCCTCTTTGTTTTCTTGACGTTTTATCAGGGAACATTAAATTCTCCTCTACATGTATACATGTTATTTACAGTAGAGAATATGCATACATTTCTGGAATCAAAGTTGAAGGAAGAATTGAGAGAAAAATAATTTGTTTTACCACTAAAATCTCAGTCAGGGCTGGGCACTTTCACTTTCACATTAAAGATGCTGAATTATTCCCTGGGAGGGAATTGTTTGTCTACAGAATACATGTATATCTACGACCCCCAGTTTTATTGTGCAAATCCTATTGTTTCTAGTCTATAAGTATCCATGTGAGTTTGTGAAACGATAGTATCTTATGTTATGCAGATTATGATTCTTTTATCGAAAATAAGTTTAGGACTCCTTCTCTCTTTTACATACATAGGCGGCACCCACCAACATATATAAATGGGGGTGGAGAGGGTACAGCTTAAACTTTTCTTCTTGTTCGTGTTCTTCTTCACGGGTGCTTTCTAGGTCCGATTTCTATTTCCAATTCCTCTCCCGCCCAACAATGTAAACTGTTTAAACTTTCTCTCTCCACTTTCTCCTTCCATGTGTATAAGAGAGAAAGTTGTTGTGGATCTTACTTTCTCCCTCTCTCCCTATCTAGACTTTCCAAACTATCTGTTGTTTGAGTAGAGAACTAAGTATTAGACAAAAAATTTGTAATTCGTATTGTATTCTTCAGAAATTCTACGTCCTTACCAGACCCTTTACTCTCTCTAGTCACCTGCAGAACTGGGAAAGTAATAATTTAGTTCCAAGAATAAGGACGTCTCACCTCCCCATCCTATGTACACACACGCTCTCTCTCTCGTCACACACACAAAAACAAAAAAAAAGAATTCTCTGTGTTCCAGATTCCTGGTGCTCTCAACTTAAAATCTTTTTCAAGTTTTTAAGTTTTTCCCAATTTCCCCTGGGAAGCTAAATAAAATTTGTTACTCACCCCTTTGTAATCATTTTCCTCCTCAGTTTCACACGATTCCATTAAATTTTCCTTCCAATTTACAAAAAGATTACCACGGAATGAGAAGTAGTGTATCATAGAGATACTGGGACAAGAATTCTGTACGTGTGTGTGACAGTTCGGTGGGTCCCTTCATCTCTGCACCATTAATGAACTATAATCATGTTTGAGGGAAAGTCGTCTGCGTTATGTTGGAGAGAAGGGGTGGTGTCTGTGCAGGATGGTGTGTCGTGCAAAGGTGTAGATCAAGTTTTGTGTGTGTGTATGTGTGGCTGGCCAAGTACAAAGTATGGTGAAGGTGAGGGGAGAAAGTTGATGGAATCCAACTTCTATCCGTTCTTTCTCATGTGACCCGTCTTCGACTTCGCCATCAAAAGTGTAAGTCACAGACACAGGAGAAAGTGAGGACAGGGAGGGAGGAGGAGGGACGAACGTTCATTATTATATTTTGCAAATCGTTGAAAACTGGAAAGACCTAGTTTTCATTTGACTTTTAATGCATGGATGAACCTTTTCCGTATACATATTATAAATAATATCATTGAGAAAAGAGAGTGAAAGAGAGTGAGAGAGAGTCATATATCAACTTCAAAACTTTTACAGCTATACCAATCTCGTTTCTCACTCCTCACACTGTTTGTGACTGGCATGGTGTCAGGAGGGAGCAAACACACACTTTCTCTCTCTCTCTCTGTGACATGTCCCAGTACATACTAATAATGTAGCAACCTACATGGCTTCTTGCGCACACACACACATGTATCCACTTTTGTTCGTACATTATATTGTCACGTACATATGTGTTGTGTGTGTCCTTGTTTTATTTGATTTCTCTCTCTCTTTGTGTCTGTCTGACTGGGTATAAAATGCAGTGGGTCACACTCACAGGCGTTCCTAGGACAAATTAAACAGAGGGAGAAAGCGAGAGAGAAACTCTTGGAAAACCACGATCATGCCTTTTAACATTGTGAATTGGGAAGGACAAAGGAAACCTGGAAAAGTCTTTTTTATTAAATGTAGTGATTCACTTATAATCATATGATGCTCTCTCCACTCCACTTTGGTCTCAAGCTTACCCTAATTACTGCAACACACCATTCATCTGGACAAGGACAAGGAGTGACACACGGACACACACGAGACAACATAAAAGGCTAATAATTCTACACGTTTAATGTGGTGTGTCCTGGCTTAATTTGTAGGCTAAATCTGTTCAATTTTGTCAGTGTGGTTTTCCCTGTCCTGTTTTCCTCCCTTCCTTTTCTATTCTATTTTCCCTCCTTTCCCTGTATTATAGATGAAATCAATTATTACATGTTCTGATTAAAATTATTCCTTCCACTCTCTCTCTCCAAGGTCCATCATTTTAGGGTTACCTACGTCAGAACCTTCCAGGTAATTCTGCTCCAAGTCATTTGACGCAAAACTCTGAGAGAAAGGAGTGTGTGTGTAATACTAACTTTTTAGTTGAGCTAAGCTAAAATTAAACCGTGATTTGTCGAAGGAGAGAAAGGGAGAGGAACTGTCTGTCCCCTCATAAGGAGGATGAAGTATGGATGGATCTTCTCAATCAATCATGTAATTGGAAAGCAACATGCCCTCTTTGGGGAAACCTCCTGAGAGAATAATAATTTGCTGGTGAAACAATGGTGAAAGTTCAGTCGTATGTACGTACATGTGTTCTTCTTTCTATATTTGTACACACACAAGGGATACACTGATGTGAGAGAGAAAGGAAGGAAGGATTTCAAGTTTTCCTCCATCCCATAAATTTTATTCACATCTTTACTTTACTTTCACCCTGACAATATGTAATTCTTCTGTTCGGTGCGACGTGCCAAATGCCAAAAGCTCAAACTATACTTTCCTTCACTCAAATTCTGTAGTGAAAGTATACGTATACGTGGGTACAGTATTATACTGGATGTTCCGTTTGTCTGTAGGTAGACTAGAGGAAAAGCTCGGGGTTGTGTAACATTTGTGAAAGACCCCGCTCTCGTCTGTCGGCTCATAAAAAATTCACAATTGCGAACAATAATTCTTCAACCTAGAGAGCTGACAACAAGGCAGTACGGCCTGTGTAGGAGCCAGTTGTCATTTTCCTTTTGGATTGGTTACTATAAATCAAAGGGAAATTCCCAGATGAGTCTAACGTCAACGACTATTTCATATTATCCTCAGTTTCTCATTTTTCTCTCTTCTTTTTACCCTCCTCCCCCCTTTCTCTCTCTTCCTCTCTCTTGCCTTCTGTATGATCTTTGTCCTCATGTCCACGTCCGCAAATATTTATTTGTGTCGGAAGTCATAAATAATTTCATTTCACCATTTTTTCCTTTCGGTTCAAAGCATCGATTAACTAACTCTCCTCCTTTACCCTGTCCGAAGTTTACTATTAATTTAAACTTGAGCCCTTTTTTTAACTCGGGGGTTCCCCATAAGGGAAATGTCATGTCCATTTGCTGCAACTTTTCCTTTCTTCAAGAACAAAAAAAATAGGAAAAGTGAAAGTTAGAAAAAATATGTTGTGTTTATTATTTATTACAAAATTACATACAAGTACATATGGCGGTTGGATAATTAATGGGAAAATTCCATCTCTTCATTTTGAATTGACTAGTAGAGCAGAGATCATATTTATTTACATGGCAGAAAGAGAGAGAGAGAGAAGGAGATGATGAGATGATGGTTCTATTTATCTACATGTCAAAGTTCGAGCCAAGTTAATTTATACATGTACATACACGCATTGTGCAATGCATGATTAAATTTAGGATAGGATAGAACGTACATCAATTACCAGTGTCCTTTCCTCTGCTCAACAGTCAAGTCAACCACATTAAAATCTTCATCGTAAATCCCCACCACACACCCTCGCACACACACAATTCTATGGACGATGGTGGACACACACACATAAAGAGCAAACTATATTAGTGGGGAATGGGTGCTCTAAATTAGTATTGGATGAAGAAAAACGACGTTCAAAATTCAGGCTGATCTACATGTAGTTGGCCTCATAAAATAAAATTCTCTCTCTTTCTCTCTCTTCTCTTTTGAAAGACGTTGACATAGTGAGTGATTTGAGCAAACCATGCCAGCTTTTCCTTCCCCCTTGTGGTTCCTTTCATGAAGTGTACATAGCCATATCCCTTTTTTCCTATACATATTAATTTTTTTGGAACTGTCTATTCATTTCGGCTTCCCCAGTGCTCTTCCTCTCCTATTCTTTTCCCATTCTTTCAATCTGCCACACTGTATGACATAATATAGCGTAGCATGGCATGTCAGTCCATGTTATACCATGATGGTACGCCTAGCATCAGATAATAAGACCTCACTCTCACTCTTTCTCTCTCTCTCTATCTATCCACACACAGACCACAGCCGGAATAAGCTCGCACTGTCGGATTCGGATGTTGGATGAGTTGAGGAAGCAAAGTGTTCTCTACCGTATTCCTCCTTTTCTTCACCTTCGTACTTATGTCATGTGCACACACCTACATAATAATTGAACAATTGTAAATGGCGCACAATGCAAAAAGTTTTTATTTAAATAGGAAGAAGTGTAGGGAGACCAGGGGAATTTAAGCTGAGATACGGGATCATAACTGTAACTTATGAGGATGTCGTGTCCTGGGTCTTGGCCATCATGCAACCAAATATATGATCCTAACTATCAGTATGTGAACCACCCCGCCTCTCCTCCCTCCCCTCCCCTGTACTCTGTGTATGTGTGTTGAGGAACGTCAGTCTCATAATACTAAATTTAGGTGCATGGCATGTACGAACAAAAATATTGATATGGGAAAACGACCTACAAACACGACTGACTTGTCTACGTATGGATGTACAGTGCAGTGGAGACTGGTGTCTGGTGGATGTGTCGAAAAAACTTTGTCTAGAGACAGAGAGAAAGAGAGAGAGAGAGAGAAGGGAAAAAGTTAGGGTATAGCTTAAAAAATTCCAAAGTTAGTTAGTTTAAGCGTCGGAAAATGAAAGTACTGACAGTGGGCGATATGATTGTGCAGTGTATCGTCTTTATAATGGTCCACAGCTGTATGCAGAGTAGAGTATGATTCAGGGTTTGTGTGTGTGTGTGTGCGTGTGTGCCATATTTGCTGGGGTGCTCTCAATCAGCGTGCTATCAACCCATTCTTTTTGTGTACGTTCGTAATTCGTATGCAGACACATCGTATGATAGTACAAAAGAAACAATTTATATAAAAATTTTACGACATACGTGTGTGTGTGTAAATTTATATATATTTAATATGCATTAGTTTAAATAGACAAGGGAGGGATGTGCAAGAGATGGAAGGAGGGAGGCAGATTTGATATTGGTGTGAATGCGTGCAAGTTAAACGATCAGATTTGTTAGATTCTCTCTCTCTCTTCTTCTTCTCTGCAGTCTTTATGTGTATACCAATAAGTTAAATCGACTCCTCTTCCCTTTCTCTCTCTCTTTAAACTAATCTGTTGAGAGAGAACTCTTGGGAGAGGATCTCTGTCTATTTAAGAGGGTAGGAAAAGAGAGGAAGAGGTCTGTTTGTAGTTTTTTAGTTGTCGTTCCGTCGTTCCTTAACGAAAGCAATGGCAAAACATCCCTACTACTACCACTATCACTATTAGTAGTAAAGACTGACTCTCTTCTGCTAAAGTTGTGGCCCAACCCGTAGTCTTCGTCACATCAACCTCAACCTCATCATCATCATCTTTTTCCTTCACTGTATTCCCTCTATTGCTCATCCTCCTCCTCTCTTCCCTGTTCCTTCGTTAAGAGACGAGGAAGTAAAAAAAGAAAATCCACATTTCAAAAGCAATATGTTCTTCCTCTTCTTTCTTCTTGTATGAACAACCGTCTCAGTGAACCAGACGAGACGAAAGAGTTGAGTCTCCCATTTAGAGTCCTCAATATATCCAAAGAACTGTGCCAGCCCACGGTGACAAGAGAGTCAAGAGAAAAGAGGAAGACGAGGATTTTCCCTTCTCTTCTCTAGTGCCAGTGAATCTCTTCCTGTCGGTTAATTCACTCAGTCGAATTATCTAATTTCTCTCCATCATTCTTTGTTGCCTGTGTGTGTGACAAGTTAGTCAAACACTTTCTCCGTATCCTCTGACCTTCAATAACTTGTCTTTCTATATCCAATCCAAGTGGTTCTACACAATGTGTGTATAGTATAACCAACGTGCACAGAAGTGAGAGAGTAAGATGGAATGAAGGGGATTGGGCATCTTTGGTTATTTCCCGGACCAAGACTGTTCCACCATTTTGATAGCATGGGAAATTGTGAATAATTTCAACGATGAATTTAAACTTGTGTGTATGTGTGCTGGTAGTGGTCAATTAAAACAAGAGAGTAACTTTTTGAAGACTTTGAACATCACGGGATAATTAACTCCTCATAAAGAAAATGATTGCTAGTTCATCATCATTCTTCTCATCAAACTATGTGGTAGTACCCTGTTTCCACCTGACGACAAAACAACTCCTCGGAATTGTCTGTTTACTTCTTGTGGGTGAGAAATGTGGACACAGCCATTTATTTTACACTGTCACGAGAGATTGACATGCTTCCTTATATATCCTACGTCTGGCCTGTACTTTTGTGTGTATTGCATTACAAAAGCAATTTGGAAATAATTATGTTACTGTGTACTATATGTGTATGTGAGGTTGCTTGTGTTTCATTTAGTGCTTTCACAAAATGTCGTGAATTGTGTCGTATAATTTTTTTCCTGTTAGTTTCCCTAATTCCATCAAGTGGATAGTTGGGGAGAAGACAAGAGATTAGGAAATCCCTTGGGATATTTTCCTCCTTGTTGTTTTTTTCATTATTTTGAGAAGAGGCTTGGAATAATGAGCACATAACTTGTCTCTCTCTCTACCCTTCTCCTCTCGTATGTCCTCTGGATCCTTCAAATTAAATTACCAATTAGTTAGTCCGTTTGTGTGTTGTGTGTGGAGACTGCCAAGGGCATTGAGGTGCTTCATTATTGGTGCATAATGATTAGTAATGCTCGTATAAGTGGTTTTTCATTCTCTCTCTGTCTCTTCACTCCCCTTTGTACAGCTAATTATCACTAATGCTAATTAGGAAGGTCTAGGATGGGTATCAAAACACAAGTACAAGACAAGGAATACTTTTAAGTAGCAGAATAGTGTGGATGTTAAATTAGAAGAAATTTTCAGATGGACTGTAGTAGACCCATCATGCGCAAAAAAATTTATTAATCATATTTTTGTTTACTTTCAAAATAATTGGGAGAAAATGATGAAAAAATAAAAATCGATTACGCAGGTAGAGTCAGGAATTCAGACTTTGTTTTTTATCAAACACAATTTATTTTATAAAAACAACATTACCTAAGTTAGATAATACCTAACCAATTGCGTGGTTGTTGAAATGAGAAGGAGGATAATTGTATCATTTTGAGAAAAACACAAACATATTTTTGAATTAAATGTATGTCCAAGAATCATTGATCTCTGAAATTGTTGGAGTAGGTTTATGATAAAGATCAAATGAATTAAGATTTGGAATGAGAAGATGGGCAATTGCAAAATAAAAGAATTAATATTGCACACACACAAAGGAATTCATGAGAGAGAGACTAATCAGAGTTAAAATAGACTTTGTGTGTAGCATGCAGTTTATTTCCACTTTATCCTGATGTCTGATACGCCTCCGTCTTTGGTCAATTGCCACCGCAGATACAGAACAAAAAAATGAGTTTCTAATCTTGTGCCTTACACAACACAATAACAACACATTAGGACAAACATATTGGATGTATTTTTTGCTGGATCGTGTATTGTGTTGTCAAAATAAAAGACTGCCACTATTTCTGTTGTCATTTAAAGTGACTGTGTGGATGGATGGAGTCCACAGTAATTGAGAGCAAATTGGCAGGGCATGGGAAAACAAACAAGTTAAGTCAAGTACTGTTACCAGTTGTATTTTCTGTCCCCCTACATCCACCAGTTAAATGGGGGATTGACAATTTTATGGTAATCGAATATCCGATGATTCACAATTCTTGATGACAAAGTACAAGGTCCTCCTGCTTAGAGAGCAGTCACTTTCTATACAGAACCATTTTATTTTTGGAGTTCCCACATTTGAATGCCAGTCTTATTACTTTATTTTTTAGAATTCTTGGAAAAATAACTGATGCGTATTCAGTTCCATAACTAATTAGACCACATAGTGTGTGTGCAGTGTGCACACTGCATCTACACAGAAGTGCAGATATTGTTGGTGAAGGTTTTCTGTGTAAGTAAATATGTAGGATTGAATCAATATGATTTTTACGACAAGATAAAAAATTTTAATGGTGTTGGTGAAAAGTGCTTTTGTTTTCTTCTTATGAAAAAACGCAGTCACCCAAAAGCCCTCCCTCCTTGTCTGCCAGACCCCCCACAAAAGTTCGGATTTATTTAAAAATTCCAAGAACTCCCCATCAGACTTTGTATGTACAAAAAGTGGGATCCCAGTTGGAATACGCCATACAAAAAAACTTCATTCCCATAAATTCTTTCTGTGAGGAAAGCAATTTATGTTGGCTCTGGCGTCTTTCCCTCTCCCTCTATGTGTGTGTAGTGTATGTGTGCGGTACACATATTATTGGCAAAGAGAATTATGATCCATCCACACATCCTCAGGATTGTCAGCAGCCACTTGTAACCACATGTAGACAACAGTCAGCCATGCTGTTTACTAGCTAAAACCATATTAGGGAAGGAGTTTGAAGAGTCCTTTTCTGATCTCCTCTATCTCCTATAGATTATTGACACAGGAGATGCGATGGTCTTCAAAAGACCATTTTCGCAAATTAATTACTAGCCCAGCAAAAACTTTAATAATCATAATAACTCCACACACACACAGTGTTCTGTTGTCTTGTAGTAATTTACTTTGTACAGAAAATATGTTATCCTCATGCCATCCCATTCAAAGGGACAGAAAGGCATGGCAAAGTTAAAGGATTATCAAAAAGAGTTATGATCTGCATAAAATTTCTGCTCATCTCCAAAAAGTATCTGTTTATGAAAGAGAAAAGGCATGTGGAAGTCCACGTTGGAAGACCAAGACACGTGGTTGTATTCATTTACGATGAGTATTAAAAAGTAGTTGGTCGCCTTTAATTTTCGTGATCCGTGAGTGGAGGAGGAGGGATGCTGGAGGATGAGGAAATTTTTGAGTTGTTCAAACTTTTACAAGATTAATGAAGCTTATATTGTATTAATGATGGTGTATGTGTGTAGTGTAGAAGGTTAGGAAAAATTATACAGGAGGGTAAGAAGGTGGATGTATTTTGGTGGGCGGTTTTTGCTGCTGCTTTTAACTAAACATCGGCATGATCACACACACACACACATAATGTTAAATACTTGTAGGACCCAATGTGATGACAGAACGTGACGAGACTGCAAAAAAATCGTGAATTGAAAAAAACACGAGTGTAAATATTATATGATATTGATGTATACAGTAAACATGTTGTTCCTCCTACATAGTGACTAGTTAGAGACTCTCTCTGTCTCTCTTCCTTGAGACAGAGTAAGAGGAAGCTGCTATTTTGCATTTTGTATGGAAATCCTTCGTCCACTTTTTCCAGAATTAATTGCAGACCTACAAAACTTTATCAAAGTCCCCTCTCTTCCTCCTCCTCTCTCTCTGTCTCATGATGAAGATAATATGTTTATCACAAATGTGTTCAATGTGTGCTGTCAAATGAACGTTTCTCAAGAATAATTAAGATCTGTGATACAATCATTGGCATAGTTTATGTGTGTGGATGGATGCAGGAAACTTTTTCAAGCATTATCCTCCTCCCATTCCTCCTCCTCTCATGGCAGTCTTTAATAAGGAATTGTTAAAAATTTGAGGACAAATTTGAATTTGTCTCATTCTCGTGGTTGTGAGGGTCCAAGCAATATATTGTCACAAAAAATGTGTGTGTGTATGTGTACTATATGCAGACATGATGGAACGATGAATTTTTATAGTGTAAATATAGTATAAGGAAGAGCACACACACAGAGGCCCAATTGTACAAATGTAGTTTATAGCAACAAAAAGTAAAGAAGGAAGACAAATTTGTTAGCACGCTTGTCTAGAGTATGTATGGGTGTGTTGATACTCAATATACTGCAAAAATGTGTAAGTAGTGTAAAGATGAGAAGAGTAAAAATGAAACAATGTTGTGTGTGTATTTATAGAGTTGAGTGGTGCGAAGAATGAGTTGACGAGGAATCGGGACAGTTCAAATCCACAATGGGACTATTACAGGAGACAACACAAAAATTACTTGGCTCACTCAAGTTTAGCTCAGTCACAAACAATTCCAAAATTTTACAGTCCGTCCTTAAAACTGCTGGTTCAGAAAGGAGACCGAATTTTACTACCTTGTGTTGTGGAAGATTTGGGTAAGTTATTTAATACTTATTATTCTTTTGACAAAATGTATTAACTATTAACTAACATGAAGAATTCTCAAACATCCTCATGTAGTATACAATTATACTTAACCTCACCCAACAATGAATTCCATGCGTAACATTGTGTGAATGTCCAACCCAATCTAAAGTTGTTATGCTCTCCTTTTTTCTCTCCTGTCTTGACTAGTAATTATCGAATTTGAAGCGAAAAAAATGGTAGCAGTAAATCAATCAGATGAAAGTCAGTTGAAGTAAATAGAAATTCTTCACTATGCCTTTAGCTCTTCTATCCTTAATTTGCTAGGTCAGCATTGAGCTGAATATCATCAACGCCTGTCTCCTCACAAGTATAGTATACTCTAGTCTAGTTTGTAGCTGGGCCAGTAAAAATGCAAATGAGATGCTCCGGCGTAAATTTTATGAAGGATAGTTAAAACTTCGACTAGCAGTAGTAAGCAGTAGTAGTAGAAGATGAGGAAGAAAAGTTGCCTTTCTTCTCAGCATCTCTGCCCATCTCGTCGTTAATTGCGACTCTTTCACAAGACAAATTCTATTCTTGTCAGTCATATCCAATCCCATCTCCTTCCATCTACGCTGCGTGTATAGATCCATTCTCATATAATTACACATTATGTAATAAGGTTCTTGGGATTCTTGGGGAAAACTGATTGGGCCAAGCCCAAATTACGAGTACAACTTGTGGATAAGAAAGTCATCACCCAGTTTTATCCTCATAGAAAATATAGTTTTTCATTTAATGTTACACAGGACAGGGCTAGCTCTCACTCTCCAATGTATATGTATGTGCAGAGTTTCTGGTCATTTACCTACACAGTCACCTAGGCGTCATTCCACAGAGTGTGTGTGTGTATGTGTAACTTTTCCCAAAAGTTTTTTCCTCTTCTGAACTTGAGTTAGTCATATAATACCGTCTACAGCTGTTCCTGTGGTATACACACTGTTGTTGCAATTAATAATCTTGTTGGCACTCTTCAAATCCTTATTGACTAGGTTTCTTACCGTGTGTCTGTTTGTGTGTGTGTCTGTGAGTGTGTTCGTGGAAACTTGGCTAAAGTCACTCACCGCTCCTGGCATTCTGACTAATCAGAGTAATCACTAATCATTCATCTTCTTCATCACACTATGAAGTACTCCACACTATCCCATCCTCCAGGAGGGAGGGAACAGACAATTTTGTTTGCACCGAAATCATGAATTACTCTCTGAGAGATGGTTTACAGACGGAGGATGAAGCGTCAGAAATTTTAATTACACATACTTCTCTCTGTCTCTCATTTCAAATATTTTGAATCATCCATTTCTTCACTTATTTTTACTCTCTACAAGCTTAATATGAATTAATCTTGACATGTTCTTGTTCTTTACTCAGAAATTTAACCAGTAATTTTGATCTCCAAATTAAATCCTCTAATCAAGGACAAGGGGAGCAAGATGATCAAATTTCTCTGTAGTTGCTGTTAATGATGACTGTCACTCTCATTTGTGAACGGGAGAAAGTGAAAGGTTCATGTAGGTTCGAATTTTGGCATGAGTGCAAAAAGCAGTGTTTGGAATGAGGAATTTCAAAACGTCACATTTTAACCTGAAGGATAAATATACGGAAGAGAAGAGAGAGGACATAAGACCAGTGGTTTGTCATACTCAAAATGTCAGTTGCAGACTTAGCCAATGGGATACTCAAAAGGATTGAGGTGAGGTTAGGGGTTCAAGTTGTGATTGACTTTGAGTTTAAAAGTCATTGTCATCGTGACAGCCACATCAGTCCTGTCCATTACTTTCCAGTTTACTTGCTCCAAAGAACCAAGTGTACCAGAATTAATTGCGAATTTCAATGACAAAGTGCAATGCACTTTTGTTTTTGACTTTTTAAATTATTTTCAACGATTTTATTACCATACCTGCTCGATTAATAATCCAGAATTTAATAAAATAAGATCTGAACATGTAATAATTTTTTGGATTAAAAAAATGACTTCAGAGAAGCTCAGGTGGTTGCAATTTATTTTTTACGGTACTAGACTAAAATAGTTTATTTGATGGTTTGCGATTTATAAAAGTAGGATTATTAAATGGAGTTCCCCCCTTTTCCCTTTCCTACTACCCTTATAAAAAATAATATTCATGTCCTGTACTAAATTCTTCCACGTTATTTCTCCTTACAGGAGACGACCATATCATTTGGAGACACCGAACCAATATCCTGGCTGGGAGTAATATTTCAACCTACTCGGAGGACTCAGGTCGGATCCGACTGTTCCAAAACTTTACTCTTGAGATATCCAACGTGTCGGAGGATGATGAGGGAGAGTATGAGTGTTTTCTTGCGTCACCCTTGTCCTCCTTGAAATTGACACACTGGCTCTCTGTACAGGGTAAGTCCAAGTCCAAGTCACAAGCGGAGGTGGTGGACGAGGAGGAAAAACAAAAACGAACTAACGAAACAACTTCTTTTATGGACTTTTCTGTTTACCATACTGTATTTATAGGAGGAGAAGAGGAGGAGGAGGAGGCGATATTGTAAATATATATTATATGGGGCTATACCATTTATTTTCCATGACACATTCTATAGACATAAAACTTTTCTTGTGCCTCTGCCTATTTGTGTCTGTGTGTGTGTGTTGGTTGCATTACCATGTCGTGTCTATTCCCTGTACGTACCAACTATAAAAATCCTAGAAGCACGTACTTACAAGCAACCCTTCTATCTTGTAAATGAGGGATCGAGGTGAAACTTGCTGAAGTTGTTCACTGGATCCAGTGGACCATGTTTAACCCACCAACTTGGGGCAGATAATTCCATCCGTCGCCGCCAGGGGCCTTCAAAGTGCTAATGTTAAGAGGACAAAAAATTGACCAAATGAGATGGGACTTGGGTCAAAATTATTCTACATGAGTCACTGAACAATGTTGAAATGGGAACTTTTGTCCTATCTCTTGATCCGTGACCTCCAGAGGTCTCCAAAGTCATTGAAGCGTCGAAAACTACAATTTCATGACATTTTATCACCGAATCAACTTAAATGTCGCAGATTTTTTGTTCAAACTGACCCATCGAGACTCATAAACCACAGAGACATACAATCATGTCTCGCTGGATGGTTTTCTTGACATGCGGAGGTCACCAGTATGACCTGGTTGCTAACAAAAAGTTGGATATTTCGAGAGTTCTCCTGTAACCCCAAGTAACTCGCGTCAAAAATTTTGAAAAAATTCTGAAAATGGTAAAAAAACCTGCTGAATGTGGGAACGTTATGGGCATGTCACAACTTTTTCATAGTGACCCTCTATGCGGGGTCACATGACCTTTGATGACCTCTGTAGGTCGTCCATTGACAGGTTTCGAAAATGTACAAATACTAAATGATGTCGAATGTGCTTGACTCCCTCTCTGATTTTTTTTATGATTTTTGTATCGAAAGAGGGCGCTGATACAAGCGTATTTGCAAATTGACCTCTGGAGGCCACAAAATTATTTAGCATTGTTCAGCATGTCATTAGGGATCAGTCCACCAAGTTTCAACAAAATCTATCGAAATTCATTGAAGTTATGCAATTAGAATGAAATCGCGTCCGAAGGGGAGATTTTTGTCAAATCAGGGATTTGACGTGGCCCTACTTCTGTGACTGCCAACTCTACATATTTTGACGGATTTTGTTGAAACTTGGTGGAATGATCACAAATGACATTCCGAACATTGCTACGACGGGAAATAATTTTGTAACCCTGTTTGTGACCTCCAGAGGTCAATTTAATAAATAATACAAATACGCTTGTATCAGCGCCCTCTTTCGATACAAAAATCATGAAAAAATCAGAGAGGGAGTCAAGCACATTCGACATCATTTCGTATTTGTACATTTTCGAAACCTGTCAATGGACGACCTACAGAGGTCATCAAAGGTCATGTGACCCCGTATAGAGAATCACTATGAAAAAGTTGTGACATTTCCATGAGCTACCTTCATTCAGCTTGCTATTTTCCCATTCTCAGAATTTTTCAGAATTTTTGGCCGCTGCTACGAGAATTTACAGGAAAATTATCAAAATATCCTCATTTTGAAGCGTAATTCGTGACCAGGTCACGCTAATGACCTCCTCATGTTAAGTAACCCACTCGGTCAGACATGATTACATATTCCCACAGTCTGCGGGATCACGTAGCTCAGTTTGAACAGATACTATGCAAGATTTCAGCTGATTCAGTGAATGAATGCCTCGAAATCCGCGTTTCTGGCCTTTCACTGACTTTGGGGACCTCTGGAGGTCACGGGTCAAGAGATAGAACAAAAGTTCCCATTTCAACATTGTTCAGTGACTCATGTACAATACTTTTGACCCAAGTTCCATCTCATTTGGTCAATTTTTTGTCCTCTTAACATTAGCACTTTGAAGGCCCCTGGCGGCGACGGATGGAATTATCTGTCCCAAGTTGGCGGGTTAAACATGGTCCATTGGATTCAGTGAACAACTTCAGCAAGTTTCACCTCGATCCCGCAATTTACAAGATAGAAGGGTTGCTTGTAAGCTTTTATCCACAATTCTCTCTCTTTGTGCTACATTGGAGTCTACATCCATTATAAATGTACATGTATGGAGAGGAGAGAGAGAGAGATAAAAAAGCTTCTGCTTAACATTGACAGTGGAGTTTGATGAACAAAGAATTTCTCTTTTTCAATATAAAAACAAAAAAAATTGGAGGTATTCATCCAGTACACCTTTTTAGAATCTCCAGGAAGAAGAATCTCAGCTGTTCCTTTTTCACTACATCCATCCAGTCTACAATATATGATTCACCATTCCAGGTTGATTACCCGAAAGTTTTCCCCTCCTTCCGGAACACACACACACACGCACAAGCACACACTTTTCCATCTTGGTTAGGAAGGTGTCACTCTTGCTTTTTCTCACAAAGGCTGGGAACGGAGCATCTTGTTTCTTTCTCTCCGCCCGAGGACCGAAAATCTTTTAGTCAGGGAGACAGAGAGAGAAAGAAGGGAAAATGTCTTCAGTTTTTCTTGGTTCAGTAAAATCCAAGAAATTTCTTCGAACTCTCTCGGATCGACCGCTCAACCCTCCTCCCTATATAAATGTCCTCTACCTTGCTATACTGTACTATATAGGTATATGCTGTATGATAATAACATTGGGGGATTTTCCAAGCACTTTATTGTTTTGATAGCTTTTTCTGCACCAACGCTTCCACCTTCCATCTCTTCAAAAATTCCCCTTGGAGCTCCCACATTCTACAATAAAGTCCTGACTCTCCTTCCGTTTCTTCTTATATCTTTTCAAATTAGCTCAAAATTCCAAATACTCCCAGAAATCTAATCTCTTATTGATCCAACGGTTGGTTCTCATTCTTCCATTTTTTTAAATTGTCCCTTGTACAAATTCGATTTAATTGAAGAGTATCATTTTGTATTGGTCCCTTGTATTCTAAAACTCCGAACCAACTATTTTTTGCAATCTCCCATCCTCCGCTCCTACTTTTTCTGGTCGTAGACCATCAGGAAAAAAAGTTGAAGGTTCTATGAACCCTAATCCTCTCTCTCTCTTTTTTGTTGAAATCGTATTGAGAATTTCCCATTGTGTAATGTCCCTCTAAGAAGATTCCTTGGGTCTTCTTCCACTCTCCTCTTCCTCCCTCTTTGATGACCCAAAGATTAAGGGAGGGAGGCAGCTTACCAGATAGCAGAATCACCATTTAGTTTAATCCCATATTACATGTACACGGACAAAAAAAGGATTGTGATGCTGATGCGTCCAGAATCATCATTCTCTAGCGAGAGCAGTGGTGGCCGTAGATTATAAATTTTTGAGCTTCTCCATCTCATCGGATGCTCAAGCGGATAAGAATAAATTGGACAAAAGGAGAATCAAGATGGTCGGAATGTAGATTTCTCGATAATCGTTGATGATGCATTTCTTAATATGTAGCCTCGTAATAATTCTCATCTCCAAGTTCAAGATCAAGGAAAATCAGAAATGAATAGAGTGAGGGACGAAGGGTGTGTGTAGCTACTGTGTGTGTGTGTGTGTGAAGAGGGATGTGGACAAAAAATTAAGAATGGGAAAAACTCTGTTCATCATTTACATCCATCCTTGTTTATGTTGATAAAGTGTTGAGACAGTTTGTGTATGTGGATAATGGATGAGCTGTAAAAATATGAAAAGCTGTCATTAGACCTCATACAATTCTGAGGACATTATCACATCCTCCTATATACACACAGTGTGAGTACATTCACATATGTATTCACAGAGACAGCCGTCAGTCTTTTACTTTCTTACTACAGATGGGACAGGAACGGAGTGTGAGTGGAAAAATCTAAAGATAGACGGGCTGATGTCAAATTTAGAAAATCAGAGTCTAATAAAAACCTCGTTTAATGCTTCAGCGGAACAAGATCATGGACGGAAGGAAAGAGGTAAAAGTGAGACGGGAGAGAGGAAGAGAGAAAATGAAGGAAGAAGGCAGACAGTTTTGTCGGTTGTTCCAGCTCGTTGCCTCATAGTTTTTTTTCTGTACGCACTTAGTCCATTGACGTGATTCCTGAGGAACAGTCCCACACGTATATAATGTGTATACATATTGTATATAGGCAGAGATTGCTTCTGGGAAGGGAAAATGGAGAAAAATAGAGAAAGGGGGAATTTATATAGTGAGATGACGACTAAGGACTACAACACCACGACAGTCATTCAGATATGTGTGTGTGTGTTTTCTGCAGTTCGTAGTACATTTATATTGACGTGTGAGGGAAGGCTTGTAAAATGGGTAAATGATTGATAGCCCTGGAAGACGGGTTTCCAAAGCCCGTATAAGTGACACACATGTACTCTCTCTCTTTCTCTCTCTGTCTCACTCTCCTTCCTGATAGATTTCCTCTTTAATGGACGTATAAGGCGTAAGTGTAGGTACGTACATATGTACTGTTTTTTCTTGTGGCAATGCCAAACTGTGTGTGTGTGAAACTAAGGATCCCCACTCCTTCCTTTCTATTTGAGGGTGTGAATGGAAATGAAATGGATGTGTGTGTGTGGTTTCTCTCTCATTTCTTCCCATTGAGAAGGAGAGTTGGGAGAACCAGACACACACACATTTTATGTACAGATGCTCCGACCACACTTGTATCGGCATTAGTAGCCACCAATGATCCTAAATACATAGCTAATGCGGAGGAGAGAAAAAAAAGTAAATACGCATTCGATTCGGAATCGAAATAGAAAAAAAGTTTTGTGCATAACATGGATATATGGCTGTATCTCTGTATTATTGTACAGTAGAATGGGGGAGAAATAAATTATAGCTATTATACGCACACACACAGGGTGTGTGTTTGTGTGTGGGGTGAATGGAAGCTCTGTTGTCATGTTACATGCTACTCTCGAGCTACTACTACACACTACACTGGATTATTTGATATAACATGATCTTCTCATTTAGTCACCCTTTGCTTTATCTGTCTCATCTCGCATGTATCTATCCATCAATCCATTAGGATCCATCAATCAACCGTGTAATGAATACACAAACAGTTCATCTCCATCTTTTTATATTACACCACTCTCTCTCTCTCTCTTCTCCCTCTTTTCATTGTCTTGCCCTTTCCTATCAACCTTTCGTAATTCCTTCATCCTCTCTATGTAGTCTACATCAGCGTCATGGGTGTGTGAGGATGCGTGTGTGTACATTAATGAAAAGTTTTTGCACACACCATGACTCTCCTCTCCTCTACCCACTGCTGTGCATTCTCTTCTTCTTTTTTTGAATTTGGCTACTTGAATTACTTGTCACCTTCGGATCATGAGATGGATCATGAGAAATTAGCAGATCGAATGATTGACTGACTACACAACACACTTCCTACAGAAATGGAGGAAGAGGCATGGAAATACATAGGGGAAACTGTGCACACAATACCTTGTGTAATTATACACGAGTAGTAAATTTATTACACTGGCCTTTTTCGGAAATGATATAAGACCCTCTCCCACTACACAAGAGACATGCACACGGGAAGTAGGAACTCTTTAAATTTAAATTATCTCCCTCTCCACTTTTTATAGTCTTTAAATTGAACAGTTTGGGGTCCATTCAGAGAATTTTTTGAGACTTTTTCACACCCTCCCAAAATAGTATGGAGGGAAAAAGGTGAAAATGAATTTTTCATATTTCACTGTGTGTACAAAAAAGGAGGAAAACAAGGAGGAGAGAATTAAATTTATTTTCCTATAATGACTTCTTGTACAATGCCCGGCCCCCGCTCTCTCTCTCTCACTCTCGGTTTTTAATGTGACTCTCTTGGAAAAAAGTTCTTTCATTCCAACTTTCACTGTTGACTCTCAATGTTGAAGTGGTCGTGGTCGGGGTTGTGCGTATGTATGTGGAATGGCGGAGACAAGGGGAGGACCAAGATTACAAGAGGGAGAACATGGATAAAATGTTTGAATAGAATATACAATGTGTGTGTGTGTTGAGGAGGGAAAGAAGCCGCTATACAGGAGGGGGAGGAACATTTGGTTACATTATGTATAGCCGGACGGCTTCACTGGTGATAAATTAGGAAGAGAGAGAGACGCAGAGATGTAGATCATGAACATTCACATGTTCATTTCTTTTCACTCTTTTAAGCTTGCATATTTTCCCTCAGACCTGTCCTATAAATCAAGAAAACATTGAATAGTTGAATACACACGCATTTTTCACAGTCGCCACTCTCTATATACTCTCACTTTTCCCTCCTCCACTCCATTCTACTTCCACTCAACTTTGGCTGTACGGGAGAGACGGGAGGTTCCATCCACATTTATACAAATATAGTCACACGTATTCTAATAGACTTTATTTCATGCACGGACCCTCTATCAACTGACTTTGTCATCCCCCAACATTTCTCTCAACTTCTTGAGCGAGTCGAGACGGAGGAGGAGGAGGAAGAAAAATTCTTAGTCCCTTTCTCTCCCTCCACAAACACACACACACACACACATTTATAAGAAGAGAGTGAAAGATGATTCAGATAGAGTTGATAGGTAGAAACACATGTAATCTTCATCCGGAACATGCTATACCACCCTTCCCTCCTTCCTCCTCCTCCGACTTTTTCTTGTCCTTGTCTTTTGTCCGGAATTGTAATATCCTCTATCCGACGTCTCAATGCACTTCCCCCTCGCTCTATCCTATTTTATGGTTTGTTTTAGGACATCCAGATACGGAAGAAATCAAAAGCATCTCTTTTTTGTTATGTGCAACTCTTTTCAAAGATAACTCACAAAGACGTGTATACCTATGGAAGATAGTCCGAAAGAATTGTGTAGACAACGTCATTTTCTTGTAAGGAGGAATGTTTTATCTTTTCTTCAACGGAAGACGAATGGGATTTATTAGAATACACATTCTCACAAGAATAAGAATATGTGGACAACAATACAGAGAGAGAAGAGGGAGAATTAAAAACCTTGAATGTCGAAAAGTGGCTAGTTTTTATCAGAATCCTTCATTCCAAATAATGCAGGATGCTATAAGACCATTAGGAAAAAATAGTGAAAAGGAGTCAGCCTAGGAAAAGAAGGAAAGAAATGACGACAAAGAAAAGGAGGAGGAGGAGAGTAATCTGGAGCGTGGAGGTAGTTAGGCATATCATGAAATGAATTCTCCTCACTCCTCGTCCACCCCACCATCCTATCTTTTGAGCCTTCGTCTTCGTTAAGAGGAGGAGGAGGGAGGAGACGAAGAAGGAGAGAGAAATATTTCCTATTACGTTACCCTCACTCTTTTACTCTTCCTCTGTGTGTGTGTGTATGGGGTGTACATGTGAGAGAGTGGAGGGACTAAATGGGGGAGGCTATATTACCACACTTATCTTTAGTGTTAATGACGCTTGAAAAGCCATTAACGTGGAGAAAGTATTGAAGACAATCTTGCTTTTTCCCTCCTTTCTTGACTATTCTGTAGCTCTGGCCATGGTGGAAGGGAGGTTCCTTCGCTTTTAGATAATTTAGCTTGATACCCCATACACAAATAAGGGAGAGAAGGGAGAAGGGAGAAGGGATGGAGCAGTCAGAGTTTTCCTATTAACTATTATATTAGTCATTCATCTCTATTATATTATGATGAGAGGCTAAAGGAAGATGAGGGGGTGAGTGGGTGGTGGAGAAAGCCTCACAGTCGGAGGAGAATCTCCTCCTAAGAGGTGCTAAATTGCTGCATGTTTTAATGTCATATTATCATAAGTGCAGGGTGATGAGAGAATGAAGGGAGAATGCTAAATACGCGGGCAGTGAGCCCGGGAAATGCACAGGGTGGTTGGTGAGGGGCACATTCATGTTATGATTTGAAGTTTCAATTTTTAATTAAAATAAATATTGTCTTTACATTAGACTGCTACAGAGGGAGGAGGGGATAAGAGGGTTTTCTATTTATTAGGGCTAGAGCTCATGTAAACGACAAGACTACAGCTACAACTTTTGCTCTCAGAAATTACGAGGATTAGGCTCAAGGGATGATTCCCATCAAAATATTCGTGTACTACAGTACATAGAAAATGCATCCCTTGTAAATTAATATACAGGGATATAGGAATGTGTTTCAAAAAATGAAAATATGAAAAGACAGTACAAAGTATTTTTCGTTTGTTCAAAAGAAAAACACTAGCTGAGGCCGCCCCACTCTCTCTCTCTCTTAATACTGTACTTTGAATAATAGAGTGAATGTGTGTGTGTGGAGAGAGAGAGAGGAAGCACAGAATTAAGTAGTTACTTCAGCCTTAATGTGCAATGGTCTGGTTGGAGAGTGGGATCATTTCCATATCCGGAGAATTAAAATATCCACTCTTTTTATCCCCTCCTCCGAGTTTGAACGACTTTTCCTTTCTCTTTTTTTCTCTTGTCCTCCAGAGAGAGAGGGGGGGAGGGAGAAATGGAGACGGTTCGCTCATTGACGGTATGTAATGGTAATAGTAATGTAGGAAGTCATTGAAGATGCGAAGACATTTAAAAGTGAAAAAAACGCATGCTTTTTTCATCCTACATCCGGACTATAGCCCATCATTCTCATATCAGTGCATTTGAATTTTTTCTTCAACTCACAAGTCTTGGCCAAAAAAAAGTACTTTTCTCTTTCATAGAAAAAAGGGGAAAAGAAAAAGTGCAGAGATTTTTGTCTCTTTCATCTCTCTTTTTGAGTCACTCTCATATCTCCCGAATGTATGAGTGAGAAAGAAAAAGAGAGAGAGTTTTTGGAGCTTCAGAAGCAGAAGCAGTCAGCATGGCTATCACGGAGAGAATAATGAGACCAACAAATTTCCTCAGAATGTTTGTTGTGCCTTTGAATTATGCACTCAACTCTGCATAATTTTTCTGTTCAACTTTTTTTTTCTTCTTTTCTCCCCATTGTCGTTCCTCGGTCGAGAGATGTGTGTGTGTGGGTTCTTAAAATTCAGCGAGTGCGTTTGCTGTCCCTGTTGTGTGTGTGTTTGCCTGTTTTCTTGGGCTGTCAAGCCAAGTTGTATACCGCCTCCTTTGCCCCTTGTACCATGACTACTACGTCTATGATTCTCTCTGTCTTTCTGTCTGCTTGGAATTTTTTACGAGCTCCGAATATCATAAATGTGTGTAGAGATTCATTTTTTCCCGAATCGGTGGGATACTTATTGTGCTAATAGTCCAATATAATTTTATATATGTATGAAATATTATAAAATTTTTGAAATGTACACACGCACCCTCTCCCACTCTCTAACATTGAACTGGTTGAGTCCACAGAGAGAAAATGGAGACGAAGGTGGTGGTGAATGTGTTGCTTTGGTGGTGGTTGGTTTGGAGTTGGTGCTGGAGTTGAAGTGGTCGATTTGGTAGAGTCTTGGGGTGTGATTTATGGACAAACTAAATGTTAGAAAAGTACAAGTGTGAGACGTGAAAATTTTTTCCAACATAAATAATGAATGAGTCAGTTCTATCATCTCTCTCCGCTCTCCATCTTCTTCTCTCTCGTTTTTACTGGGACTGCTCAAAATATTGTTGATGATGATGCAACAAGAAATGTTTGTGTGTGTGTGTTTTTCTCGAGTCTTGTGAACAACATTCTTTATAATATATTCTTAAAACTATTTAAAAAGACTTTTAAAGAAAATAAATTGACTCTCTTTCTCTCGACTCTTCTTCTTTTTCCCACAACCCACACACCCCGCCCTACTTGAACTCATCCACTTGTTTTAATGGAAATTTCAAAAACAGAGAAACAAAAATAGACACAACACAGTCGCACAGTAGACAGGGTGGAGTAGGGAAATTTCAAAGAAAAAAATTTTCCATCTCAAAATTTTGTAAGTATGCCTACAATTTAATTCATGACTCCAACAACCACGCAAGTATACATAGGCAGGATGAGATAATAGAAAAATATATGAAAATTGGAAAAAGTGAAGAGCATCCTCGACAAATTTTGCTCTGTTCTTTATTCTTCAAAATGGAGCTGAACACACAAAGATACACAAACAAACACAGGGAAAGAGAGAGAGAGAGATAGTCAGGTGGTCTGCACTTGGCATCGAGAAGGCCGAAGAAGAGAGAAAGGGAAAAAGAGACGGACATGGACCACAAGCAGAAAAAAGGAGTTAGTTGCGGGTGTGCAGATGTAAAATTTTGTGAAGCATGAAGTCTGCCACACTCTCTACCTCCTGGCTCTCTCTTTGTATGGCACACATTACGAACCCATTGGATCTCTCGCGAGTGAGAGACATTACAATTTCGTCGTCCATAGTCCATTCCATTGTGAGTGAGTGTGTGTGTGTGTATTATGTATTGTCCTTTTGATATACTCAGCGATTGTGTAATATTCAGTTATAGGATGTGGATAGTTGAGGAGAATTAATTTATGATGTACCTTATGTACATGATCCACCACCATCACCACAACAAATAACGCTGGAGACTGGAGAGAGGAGGAGAAAGAGAGGACAAGCAGGCAGGCAGGGATGGAAACGGAACGGCGGGATGATTCACGATTTTATATTCCTCAAATAAAAGTATATATGAAACAGATTGCTAGACCCAGATTATACATTGTCTTGTATTTCCCCGGCATCTGCGAGAGAGAGAGGGAGAGGAAGGGTGATACACAGAGTCGTAAATTAAAATTTTGAAAATCGATCCACTGGCACACATCCACAAAAACACTGTACATATTGTAGTACGCATAGTACGCACACACGCAGCCACGCACAAAAAATGGGGAATAAAATTTTGGGGTGAATTTCTATTACACGATTCAATATTAGTTTAAGAAAGTGAGTGAGGAAAAAACTATTCATAATATAATAAAACTGTGGTCAGAACCATTTGTCTTTGAGAGAAGGGTGAAAAAAAATTTCAACTCTTGAATCCACAGTGTGAAAAAAATGAAGGGGAGAGTGTGGAGTGTGGAATTTCAGTTTGATTTTGATACTATTGATACAGGGAGAGTGTGTGTGTGTTGAAAATTTCATGGAGAAATGGGGGAGAGAGGGAGTTAAGTAGATGTCGTTCATTAATAATGTCCATTCATCATAGTGATAAAAGTCAGGTAAGACTCATGCAGGTCTCTCTCATCAGGGTGAAAAACGGAAGAGCGAACTGTAAGGTTTACATGGGCTAATCCGTTTTTTCCCTCCTCTCCCTCTCGCTTAATAGAATGATGTACATGGGTGGAATGTATCATAGTTTTTCTAACTTGACTGCGTACACATTTTTTTGGGAGTCATTGATAAACCTTTGGTTTTTCCTCTCGGAGTTCTCCCTTTCCTTCCCCTCTCTTCTCCACTGAACTGGAGAACGGTGGAACGGTGTGAAGAAGAAGAGAGAAACCCCCTGTGGACCATCACCTGTATCATGCACCATGAGGCCGTAAATATCCTGCTGAGTTCGCCTTGCCTTCACCCCTTGAGACAAAGACCAATTCTCGTAATCTAGTGGTGATGCTTTCTCATTTCCACATCCTGGGAGTTCATTCTCAGCCTGACCCGCAGATTCTACAAGAGTCAGCCTTCAACAGCAACAGCAAAGCCCAGGGAGGCACATGTACAAACGAACACACACACACACACTCACTCACTAGAATAGAGTCAATAGGGGGAATATTTTATAAAATGCAAAAAAAGCCTAACAGACTCGCTCTCTCTCTCTCCTTTTCCTTGTCTATTTCACACGGAGAGTGCAAGGAAGAGCCAACTTATTTTTAGAAATGAAACACATTAAAAATCAACAATGGATTTCATGTCTTGTCTAGACAATGTTACATGACACAACGTTGGCCAAAAATGTGTTCCGCATACGTCCACCTCCTGTGACTTGGAATATTCCTGAGATTTAGATTAGGAAATTAATTTTTGTACAAAATTCATCATGTCATCTTCCTCCATGTGTATGTGTTTGTGTGATGGAACAAGTTCTTTTAGTAACCATTCAAATTTCAAAAATGTCATTAGGAAAATACATGGATGCTGTTTAGTTGGTTAGCGTTTCATTTGAGTCTCTTCTCGAGAGAATCGAGGCAGGAAAAGTTTGGAGGTTTGTGGGGTGAGATGACTGACTACTTGTGTGTGCATCATGTACATGTGTGTGTGAGTGTGTGGATAAAAGGCAAATCGATTTATTGCTTTTGTCCATGATTACAAGAGAAAAGGGGAGAGGAGGAGGGGAGGAGGGACGAGAGTGGTGCTTTGGTTATGACAGGGGCGATCGATTGGATGATGAATTTAGATGCAATTGAACGAGATGACGAATGATTCAATGCCATAAATACTGAATCAAGTGGATGATGTGATTATCGGGCAGGGCGTTCCGTTTTTTGATCATCACGAATATGCAAATGACCTCTTACTCTGCACTCTCAACTCTCCAACTCCCTAACACACACACACACAATACTTAGTTATTCCGAGGAGAATCGTCTCTCTCTTGTTCTCTTTAACTCTCTACTTTTTCTACTCTTTGCCACACACAGTCAAACACATGTATGTGTGTGTGTGTTACACGCAAGGAAAGAGAGCAGAAGCACATTGACAGAGAATTTCAAACTTGAATACTGGATTAGGATTATATAATTCCCCATTGAGAAGAGGGAAGAAAAAAGAGAGAGAGAGAGAATTACCCTGTCATGTTCCTTGGCTTTCTCTCACTCTCTGTGTATTCGTATGTGTGCTTTTAAATGTGTATATGTAAAAATTTTCCTTGGCTTCATTTACCCATGGATTTTACCATTGTACGCACACATTGTGTACCATATGTAAGTGTGTGTGGGGAGTTGATGGCAATATTTCACTTCTTTGATCCAATCATCGGGTCGTTGCGTAGCTGTACGAATGAAACGTCATTCTACTCCCTTTCTCACTGTTGTACATACAATGTGTATTTTTAAGGGAGATGTAGATTTCCAAATGGGAATTCCCTCCCCTCCTCCTTTTCCCGTTTTTACATGAGAAGGAAATTACAGACTCTAAAATTAACTGTAGGGGTATAGCGTTGAGAGAGACTATGATTAAGAAAAATAATTACAAAAAACTACAATGTGTGCCTACATACTCTCCACCTCTCCTAGTGTAGTGTGTGTGTGTGTGTGTGTACGTAACTACGTACATACTAGGGAATGAATGAGTGGAGAGCATGTCAATCGGAATTGTCTGCCTTTTGAAAAAAGGGTTAAAAAATTGGCTGGAGACGACGTCTACTTTGGTAGTACGATTACTTTGAAATAGACCTCGCCATATGATTATTTAATGTACAATTTCATCTTGACGTTTCCCTCACACACACACAAACAAACACGGAATGTGGGATTATTTTTTTGCAAATTCCCCCTCATGGCTGTTTGTGTGTGTGTGTGTTTTGGATGATAATTGTCGATGGTCATTTAATTTAGTTGGACGATATTGAGTGGTTGATTCAAATGAAACATTTAACCATTTTTTTCCTGAACTGGCACTACATACTGGACTGATGTGTGTGTGTGTGTGGAGGTGGAAGGGGAAGTCAGAGTTTTTGATATCGTGTGTGCGAGTGGGTTTGCATGCAAATCGGATTTTGTTGTCGGGTGGTAAGGAGGAATTATAGAAACACATTTGTGCCACTGCCTTGTGCATGTAACCCATGTCCTTATCTCGAGACTGTTGTTTTGCATGATTAGCCCGAGCCTTCGCAAAACTCCATGAGACTCAGCCACAGGGAGAGAGGGAGAGAGAGAGAGAGTGGAGTCAATAAACCAGTAGGAGTTGACCATATAATCTCGTCAATTCAACGTCGTCCTCCTCCTCATCGAAAATACTCAGTTCAATATTATTATTATTATATTAAGAGTGCTTGTTACATAGGAGTCGTGAGGAGGGTACACTTTGCTCCACTTCCACACACACACCCACATCTCTATGTATATGCACTCAGTACATACAGTGTGTGTGTAGATGTATGTAAGGAGTGAACAAAGTCTGTCTTTTTTTCTCTTTCCAAAAGACTGTTGACTACTGTAATGGCATGATAGACTGCTTGGCGTGTGGAAACATTGGGGAGAAAAATGTGCAGACAAATATTGGCCTGTCCAGAGTAAGAAGGCAGGGAGAGCACAAAGCACAAACAAATGGAAGCACACACACCATGTACATTTGGGGAGTGTGTGTGTGTGTGGAGAGAGAGAGAGAGGAGTGAAGGGAATGTGAAATGTGAACATGACGACGACAACATCGGCAAAATTGATAAAACAATGAGCTGAGGAAATAGGCGTTTTTAGTCCAACTCCTTGACATGCTCTCCAAGTCCATTATTTGATAAGATATCCTGAAAAATGCACACATGCAGGTCTTTTCTTTCCTTGTCCCTTCCTTTCTTTTTTACAGTCCTATTATCCTATAATGAAATATAACCAGATATATCCTTCTCCCTCTATTTTATGGCATTCATTAATTCACTTCTAATTTTCTTTTCCTTGTTTTTTCAATAATACCAAAAAAGATGAAAGATGAATAGTGTGAATGGGTGACGAGAAACTTTTATTTGAGCTTATTATTGAGACAAGAAATAAAGTACATTGCAATCATTTTAAAATTACCTATATTAATCTGACACCCATATTTACTTCTTCTTCACAGAAACAGACACAAATTTCCTAACCTTTTGGATTCTGTCGTTCTACCAGTACACGTTTAACCGCCACCTTAGAATCATTATTACAACGCAGCCCAATACTAAGAGTGTGTTAGTTAAAAAATTATTTTGTAAAATTTGAGAGAAAATGGTTAGGTACAGTCAAACCTGACATGCATAAATGAGTTCATGGAGCACGAAAAGTGAGAAATAGTGTGGAGGGGAATAGTTTAGAAAGAAACTACGGAAAGTATTAGAAAATGTCAATGTGCAAATGATGTCACTTACGGCTTGGTTGACGATAAGTGGTGGATTTCCTACGAGTTGATCACGGTGCAACAAAAAAACCACTTTATCCAGTGTTTGCGCCAAGGCAAAATTGCTGACCCCATCTCTCTCAATGTACTCTCCATACTGGCCAATCGTCTCTCCACACTGTCCAATCGTCTCTCTATATTGTCTACTTTCTCCTCTAAATTAAGCACTCTCTTAGATAGACGGCAGCCCATAGTTGAAAACTGTAAAACAAAAATGATATTAGTTTAAAATATGCACAATTTAAAAAATATTCTATTGTCAAAATACCTCACAAAAACAGAATGTAAATTAGATGCGTTGAGTTGGCTCTGGAACCCACTACCACTGAGAGAATGTGAATGACGATGAACCACAAATCAATCTAGCTTATTCCACATTTATTTTAGTTTGGAGTTGTCCCGTTATCCATAAAGTTAAATATGTAGTATTTGTACAGGAATCAAACTGAGAAAATCCCTGTTTGTGTGCACCTACGCAGACGGTTATAGGATTTGAGTTGACATAGTGTCTATAATCAAATTGAGATACAACCTCTTATCTACTGCCTACAAATTTCAAGAAAATGACTCACATGGCTTATTTTGACTTTCAATACTTATGTGTGCATATGTAAAATAAAAAAATAGTTTTTACAAGTTTTAAAATAAATTTTACTAAACTAATTAATTCAGTTTTGTCTGGCTTTTTGTTTGTCTTCCAACTTTGTGAAAAATCTAAGAGTTAAGGTTGGCTGAGTGTGTGTTTGTTGTTGTCAACAAAAGAACTTTTTTCCCCAAAAAAATCTAATAAGAAAAGAACCTCCTTGCTGATTTCACGTTACTTTCTTCATGTGCCTTTTAGTGACACACACACACATATAAACAATGTGCTATGAAGCTGTGAGAGTGTTTGTGCGTGTGTGTGTATGTGTGTGTGTGAGACAAGGGGACAAGGGAATATCTTAGCTGGATGCCATTGTGAAGGAGAAAAACAGAGGCTAGTGTAATACTTGGCAAATTGAGAAGAAATTGAATGGCAGATGACAAATTAAACGCGTCGTTTCCCTGTCTGGTCACTATTAATCATGAATTCTCATTCTCTGACTCTGGTCTCTCTCTCTCCTTCCAGTCCCACACATAACATGACATGACTCTCTCTCTCTCTATACCTTCTACACAATGTCCTCTGTAGTTAGACTGCTATGCTCCAGCTTGTCTGTGCAGTGCAATCCACCTTCCTTTAAAATATTACTCGACATTACACTGAAAAGAGTCTATGATACACAACATGGACACACACAAGAATGATGCCATGTACTTGTACAGTGTATGTATGTGTGAATCAGCAAGTCAAGAGTATTTCTAATAAAAAGACGAGAGTCTAAAGGGTTGAAAGTCATCGGAGGCTTATCATTAGTCAAGAGAGCCCATCCTGACATGTAAGCCCCGCTTACTTGAAAATGAATAGGTTTCTCTCAAAGTCTGCTTTCCTCCGTGTCTTTTGTACCAGTAAAGTTTTTCCCTCTTCGCCTTTTCTCCTCATGCCAATGCGCTACAATTATAAAGAAACTAAAGAGCAACATTATAATACTTTCCAAATTATTAATCTATTTATCTATTTTCAACCTACTCCCTTTTCCACACTCTGTCTCTCTACATGTTCAATCCATTCTACTCCCAGGCCTTCTCCTTCCTCTCGTACACAGTACATATACAGTCAGAATGAATTGCACGTGGAATCTAGCAAAAAAGAGTAGGAGGGATGTAGACACAATTCAGAAGCCAGTTATAGTGGGATGTGGATATACGTACACGAATGTATTGTCTACTGTAGGTCATTTCATGAATGAATGAGAAATTGATGGATGAACATGGAAGACCCGTGCTGTTACCCGGAACATCGTTCTTATTCTTATTATTCCAAGGAGCACATTTTCCATTCTTTTTTTCTTCCTTTCTCTTCTTTTTTCCCCCTTAGTAGTCTATTTTTACTGATAACGTACGTGCGTATTATTATGTCCAAGAGAAAGAGAGAGAATAAAAAAACGTTTCTTGAGAAAAGAAAAAACTTTTCCAGGGAGGGGGTTTCCATTCTCTAATTTTACATGGTTCCCTTCAGTTTATATTCTTAGTTCACGGAGAAGTGCAGACCATGACTCTCACTCTCCCTCTTTTTCCTTATGTGTGTAGAACTAGGGGGAATAAAAAGATCGAGGTGGACATTTCCGTCAATATATGATACATCCATGTATGTTTTCTCCACACTTCCCATTTTACACATTTAGGAGAGAGAGAGTGTCTTGTAAACTTGATTAATAATTCGATGCTCACAATATATTTTTAAATGTGGAGAAACGTGCAAAACTTTGTAGATTTCATTCTTGACAGCTTTCATCCGTTCATAGTTTATACACGATAAAATAATACATACATTTTATGGGCAGGGATGGAAAGGAGGGAGATACATATGTACGGGGAACTATCAATCATTTCCTCGTTTACTTATGCAAACACACGGTGAATGGTATAAAAGAGAGAGAGTGTGTGTGTGTGAGGGAGGGAGAGATACAGACCACAGATAAAAAACTGATATTCATTCTGATGGCAATTATCTATATTTTTTTCTCTCCATCATCTTCCATACAATCCACACACACACACATTCACTCTCAAAGTATCCTGAGCTATGCAAGTGTTGCGAAAAAAATAATGAAAGGAGAATAATAATATTTCTTCTCTCTCTCTCTCTCTCTTCCTCTTGTTTTGTTGTATATGGAATGGTATGTCAATTGCATTGCATTGTGGATGAGTTAGGAGGGAGGGAGACAGACAGACAAGTTAAAAAGGCGACTACCAGCTCCAGCGATGCAATATCAATAACTGCTGAGTGGAATTATGATGACTGCCATACGTCTCTACACACACATAGTGCCAATCCAGTGTCTGTGTGTGTGTTTTGTATATGGAGTGTGTAGTGGGTAATTTTTTTTCTCTCTTCCCTGCATTTTCTTGTTTTGTTCTAACAGGCGGTGGATTACTTGTTGTGACTCTTGTTGTTCTCTCCACTCATGTTCACATCATCTATTGTGTTGTGAGATTGTGTGTGTGAAGAGAGGGGAGGGTGGTGTGTGTACATATTTTGTCCATAGTTGTATTTTCTTGTTTGTTCTTGTCTTGTTGGTTGATGTGATGACTTGGCTGTTGGTGGTGGTTGACTGGTTGGGAGCGGTTGTCATTTTTATGTTGGAAGGGAGAACTATGTTCAAATTATTGTCTCGTGCCGGTTGTAAATAAAATTGTTGACGTGAACTCAGTCCACTCACGATCAGTCTTTTTTTTCTCTCCTTCCTCCTTCCAGCACCAAAGAGTGGAGGATGTGTGTTGTGTTGTGTAGTGTAATAAGGTAAACCAAGTTGTATTCAGTGCAATGCAATGCCCTTCACTTACAATGCCACCATCTCTCTTTTCATGTACGTAATCACACGATCTCTACACATTATTGGCTCCTCCTCCCTCCTCTCAAATGAGATGAAGGAGAGAGACGTGGAAGGAGAGCACGGCATTATTACCCACCGTGTCGTATTACACACAAAGGATGACAACAAAAGGATGCACTTTATGTATACGCGTGTGTACACACTAAACACACACATGTGTACAGAGTGTAGGGAAGAGAGAGGGAGAGAGATGAACCAAATTTGGGTGCTTTCACCCGACGACAGCGAGGACGATGGAGGACCAGCTTTTTGTTTGGCCATTCTCTTGAACGTGACTTTGGTGGTTATATCCTCCTGTTCTGTTGTTTGTTGGGAGTAGTTGTGAGTCTCTCCTCGTGTTGTGTTGTCCCTGCCTGTGTATTATGTATGGAGAGAGAGTAGAGACACACAGGGAGGGATGGAGGGAGAGGGAGAGAACAGGTTATCCCCCTGGAGGATCTTTTATGATTATCATTGGGCAATGAGAAAATTTAACTGTTTGCCTTTTGTCCTCGACCATTGAATTGTATTCTAATATCTAGATATAAGCTAGAGAAAGAGAGATTACATTGCAGTTGCAGAAGAGTAGAAAAATCTTATACTTTTATAACTCTTCCTCTCTAGCTACCTGCAGATCTTCAATTGTTTCCTCCTCCTTCCAAAATGTATTTGTGAACAAACAAAAGCTTTTGCATACCATTGTATTGTGAGCGTGTGTGTGTTTTTGTATGGAGTCACAGCGGCGTCTTAATATTAGCATTATCAGAGAGTTGGCTGAGACTATTTGTATTGTATTTTTCACTGAGTTTCTTCTCAGTTACAATTACGATTCGTGTGTGTAGAAAAAAGGTCATGTCTTTATGTAGAGCTCCACACACACACACATAGCTGTGTGTGTCAAGCATGGCGGACACAAAATTATTTTTTGAAGCATAAACGTGCGAGGGACTGTTCAGCCACCAAGCAAGAACAATCCACTCGTATGGGAAGATAATAATAATTTAATTCTATGGTTATTTACGTATTGACTTTCCTCGCATCCTCCACTTCTTGGCTGGGAGAGAAGGAAGAAGGGAGGAAAAATGTGGGAGAGGGGAGAATGGAATGAACCTTTTGTTCCGACAATCTGTAGTCTGTGGCTACCAGAGTCCCTACCACACATTCCATATGTCGGAAACAAAGGGTCCAATAGGCTTAGAGTTAATTCGAAGCAGGAAGGATGAAACTCATATGAAAAGAGCGAGAGCGTCACAGAGAGACTGAAACTATAATAATCTTAAAATTTTATGAGTGTGTCGTGTATACGGAGAGCGGGAGTGAGCATTAAGACATTTTCTCATTTTCCGTCTTTTTTTCTATATTTTTACAGACCACATTCGGGAGTTCACCTGTGGGAAACGGTACTACCGCACATTCTACCAGGATCCCCGAAGAGGCGTGCTCTACATCGGTGCTATGTAAGTACACATTCTCTTTTTTTTTCTCCCCCACTTTTTTATTTCAGAAAATACTGCGTATTATTATTATTATTATATTTCCTCCTCCACAAAATTCTCATACAATGTATTGCATCTCTACACACATACTCAGCCGTCCTCAAAAACGTGAACTAATGCAGACTGCAGTGGATCTTTGGTAAATTCCAACATTTTCAGCTCTCCAGAAAATATCCTCTCATATTTCCATGATCCGCATATGCGTGTGTGTGCTATGTATCTCAACTTACTCTCAGACACACGAGGGACGAAGAGGGGACTTGAAAGTATTAGTGAGGGGAGAAAGTGTACGAGTGTAAGTGCAGACGTAAGCTTGTACAATTTCTTACCTGATATGGCCACGGCATGAATGATGAAGGGAAGAGAGAGAGAGAGTATTCGTCGACGTAATGATATTATTGTGGATCTAATCAGATTAGTACCTACTTCCCTCTGAGCTTGATTACGATCTGACTCGGATCCTCAGCCCAGGAAAAAGAGATGAATTCAAGTGAAAATGAAATACAGAGATGGAGAAAGGAGAACCGGAGAGAGATAGTGATGGAAAAGACAAACTCAACACTGGAAATAGAAATATATATGTACACTCGTGGGCTTCTTGGCTGAGAGTGTGTAGCTTGGCAGAGGAGATTCTATACTTAATTTTACACAGACCATGAGAGAGAGACACACACACGTGCCGTCAAAATCATATTGAGGAAAATATAGCACAGATATTTGTACAAGATTCTCCAATCAAATCTCTGTGTGGATATGATAAAGATATGATACCGAGGATAATTTTCACATTGATATTTATCAGCCGTTCTTCCGGGATTGTGTTTCGTGACGTGTGGATCTGTGTGGATCAGGTATTCATTGGTCATGTAGTGTGTGTGTCCATGTATTAATGGCAAAAACTCATTTTGAGTCACCAGGATCTCCTTTTCATTAAATCAGTAAAGAATTAACAATAGCGGATAGATAATATGAAATCATAGACTCTAAGTTTTCAGGTAGGGAAATAATGTATGTATTTGCATAGCTGTTTTAGAAAAGGGATTCTCTGTGTATGACGCAAAGACAGAGAGAGAGAGAGAGAAAATTGTGATATTTGAGACTCGATGGAGAATATTATTCGGCAGAGATATTATACTGTAAAATAGTTGAATGCGTGTGACGGATTTTCCAGAATAATTTCAATGTAATATGGACTAAAGCTAATAGAAGACATTTGAGAGAAAGTTTATAGAGTGTACAGTACATAGAAGTGGATGGAGGACATTGTGTTTGTAATGATGGATATTTGACTGATTTCCATATTTAATTTAGAAAATGAAACTTGGAACTCATCCGAGCAGACCAGGTGTATTGACACAGAGAGGGAGAAGAGTAGGGCAGAGTAGTAGTAAAGAGAGATGGATTTTGCCCATGACAGAGTTGAAGAGAGTTTTGGAACTGGAAAAGGAAAGCTTTCTAGCTCTCACTCTCTCTCTCTATCTGTACAAATATCAAGGAAGCAAATTGTCGTGGTTTGTGATGGAGATGATAGCACTGTTAATATATAATATCCAAGTTGACTATGAGTCCATCAAGCTTGTAAATTTTCCCTCTTTCCCTCCATACACATAATAATGCCCGGGTATGTACATTGAGGAAAGTGAGAGACAGTATGTGAAAGTCTTGAAGGTTTTCTTGTCTTTGCCTCCTCCCTCTTTCTCTCTCTCTCTCTCTGTGGATGGAGAGGTGAAGGGGACGAAGAGAGATAGAATATAAATGTGAATAGAATAAATGCAGTGAATTACACAAGGATATAATATTATGAGGCGAGAGTGGACGGAGTTTGGGTAGCAGATAGTCGGGATGTAATAAGAAAGGAGGCTGAGTAGAAATTCATAGGGTAACCTAATGGATTTCGGATATTGCAAACCGATCGAGAGACAGAGAGGAAGAGAAAGGGAATGAGAGAAAGAGAGAGAGATGAGAAAAGCTTTTATCTTTGGAGTTAGTAGACTTGTGTGTTTGTGTTTACCCAGAACTGTGTGGGAGATTGGTTAGGCGGCTGTGAGGCCGTGGTTCAGGTTTAAGAGGGAAGAGGAGAAGAGAGAGCCGGCATAAGTATGTATGAAATGTCTAGTATAATTGTGTCCTCAGATCTGCTCTGTGTGTGTGTGTGTACAAGGGAGGAAAGTGGAGAATTTCTCTCAACTGAGGAAAAACTCTGCTCTTCCAGACCACACGTACATGTAGCTTTTCATAAAAGAGAACTCCACCTTCAACACTCCAAGCACACACACAGAAAAAAGAGAGAGGAGTTTGATTTCACTCCTTTTGCATCCGAATTTCATTTTCATCCACTTTCATCTCTCCCGACTCCCACTTCATATTAAATATAGTGAGAGGAGTATTAAAGCCTAATTTTTTGCAGTTGAAAAGAGAAATTCCATTCCCTTCGTTTAGATAAGTTGAATAATTTATTTGCTCGACGTCTCTTAGTCTCAGTCACGGGGAGAGAGAGGGTGAATGGTCGAAAGGGAGGGAGGACGAGAGAGACAGGGATAGAGATTAAAATATGAGAAGGGGTATGAGCAGACTCATCATCAACTCCCTCCGTTCTTCATACTACACTATAATAGGATAAGAAAATATTTTGTCGGGCATTGGGTCCTTCCTCACCTCTCACACTTTCTCTCTCTCTCCCATTGCATCTTTGTTAGGGAAGAGAAGACAAAATCGATTCTGCTTCTGTTCTTCATACATGTGAGCCAAGAGAAAGGAAGAGAGACAATTCTCTTTTAGCAACAATTCATTATTTTAGAGTAATTACGAAAGTGATTTAAGGCGCGCGGATGGCTGTGTGTGAACACACACACACGCACACAATGGACATAGACACTTTCGTGGATGTGATGTAGGTGAGACTTTGGTTCCCAGCCGGGTTTTCCACGGCGGCAAAAAGGGAGGAGGAAGAATAATTTGTGGGAGGAAAAATAGCTGGGTATCCAGATCGTTAATCTGCGTTAAAACGTTGACTCGCTCTGCTCTGCCCTGTGTGTGTGTACTACACTGCACTGTGTGGCCAACATCAACTTTTATGGTGTCCTCAATTCCAAAGTCTGAGGGAGAAGAGAGAGACAGAAAGTAACAACAATAAGTATTTACATTTTACAAAATAAATTTCCCCACTCCCCAGGGTCCTCTCTCTGTCCTACCCACTTTTCCCTGCCCAAAGTCTCTCTCTCCACACACACACAGATACCACACACAGGAGTACAGACTGCATGGGTGCACTTTTTTGGATTTAACTTTCCGTGGAAAATGTGGAGAAATCTACTTAAAAAGACTGCACACGGAGAGATAGAGTCAAGTTGTTGGAGAGCTGAGTAGTTTCAATGTGTGTGTTGAAATTTGGTTTTTCTTGGAAGGAAGGATACCTTCTATCTTTCTCTTCGTGTCTCACTGGGACAAGAAACTACACTAATTTAAATCCAAGGGACGTCCCGGGATCCAGTCTCTCCCTCTCCAATGCCTGCCACTGTGTGTGTGTGTGTGCTGGCCACTCTGTGTGGTTAAGTCATGCAGTTAAAGTGAGTGAGCATAGGGATATCTCAAGAGCAATTTCAGTTTAGACAATTTTGGCCTATCTTCTCCCCTGTATTTGTATTTGTGAGGCACACACATTCGCAGAGTAGGAGGCAAGTCTTTTAATATTATCTCGAGTCTCCGTGTGCTCTGCTTAAACGTTGAGGTTAATTATTATTTGTTGTACAACTTGTACACACACACAACATCCACATTCTCCCACACAGAGAGCTAATCTTCACATATAATATAGTGTGTTGGGTGTGTGCGTGTGTGTACAGTTTCCTCCTGTTTCCTTTTCGGATTGAATCTTCCTGGAGGAAGAGACTGGCTCTCCTTACTTTGTTATGCTTATGCTTATTCCCGAAATTTTCCACATATCCATCTCTTGTGTACATTCCCCCTCTAAGCTCTTGACTCTCGTATTCTTCATCTGCCTCTGCCTCTGACTCTCGGATGACATGAATCTCCCCTGACATTCTTCATTCTCAAAGTCGATTTGAGTCTTCTCCCTCTGTGTGTCTGTTCCACACACACACACACCGAGTAATATTTGTCTCCCCATAACTATTTACACTACTCACATTATTATACTTTCAACAGAAGATTCTCATCTATTTACTCTAAATGCTGATGCAAGGACTTTTCCTTGTATACTCAGTCCCCACTCCTACTACACCCATCCCTCTAATAGTCTATTTACTATTTATTCAAGCGCTGAGCCCTCCTCCGGTGTATTTCTGTTTTTCCTGCGTGTGTGAGCTATGTGGGTACATTGTGGTGATAGCACAATTTTGAATATGCACAATCTGTGTGTGTGTGTGTTTGTACTGCGTGAAGAGAGAAAGAGTAATATTGTATGTAAATTGTAAAATTCAGGGATTACACATGTACACACACACAAGAGCAGTCACTCATCTTTACTATTGCATACACTTTCTACCTACACTCTACACATACACACAAACGAGTCTCTCTCTTTTTGAAGAACATTTGAAGCCCAAATGAGTCCAAGCTTCACGATGGGAGGTTTCTTGGACGGATTATATTGCTCATACATATGCCTTTAATTATTGCCTTCATGACATGAGAGAGAGAGAATATATTGCTCGTGTCACTCTCTTTTCCCTGAATGCTCTCAACTCTACTCCCTTTTCTCTCTCTTTCATTCTATTATACAATGTTCTGAACTTGGAAATGGCCTTTCCCCCTTCTTCTTCCACATATATGTATATATTCCCAACCTCCTTGCAATCACAGTCGTCGACTGCAATGCAATTAAATGAATCAAAACAAGGGATCAGCCGACGGGAGAGTGGATTCAGAATCCAAAAATTTTCAAATCAAACTCCGTACAGACTACGCACTCCGCTCTATTTAATTTGGGCATATTTGCTGTGTATTTGAGTGTGCTAAAAGCTTTTTTAAATTTTCTCGTAAAAAACTCTTTTCTCAGCCCATCTTCCTCCTATGCAAAGAATAATAATAGATTGAGTAAAAGGGAAAATGAGAGGGAAAAAATGTACAGGCGCTCTCAACTCTTTGCATAAAACTGACATTCAACATTTGAGAAGCTGACATTAGCTGGGGAGTAGAACTATGTAAGAGGATGAACATTGACTATCATTGAATGAAGAGGAGAGATGTAAATGTACATTTTTCTCTTTCCCCTCCTCCTCCGTCTCTCTCATCACTTGAGCACCCAAAAGGGAATAGAGTGGTGAGGAGATATGTTTGTGCTGAAAATGATTATAAGTTATTGAGCTTTCATCTGATATGGAAACAAGTGTATGGAGGTTTCAGTGCATCAGTTCGAGTATAAAAATGAGTATGGTTGGTTTACACACTGGAAGGTGTAGGGTTATAAAGTCTTGAAGAAGAAGACGGAGAGTGGAGTTCGCTCACTTCTCAATTTTTTTCAAGATTAGATGCGTAATTTATGCGTAATGATCTCAACCCTTCTCTCTGAACCTCGTCATTAATGTATTCTATACCTGCCATTATTCCATTTTGCCTCTTGGCTCCGATTTCTGTGTGCAAGACACGTCCTCCATTCCATTCCTTCTCCCTCCCTCTCTCTTTCTACACACACACAAGCAGACACACAGCCGGAACGTACACTTGATTTGTCTAACACAGCCTAATGCATGGCTCATTGGGAACTTTTTTATTTACTTTTCTACCTTCTTCCCTCTTCTCAGTCTCACTCTCACGGACTCTGCCTGAGTGTGTGTGTGTGTGTGCAAATGCCATCATGCTTACTATTTTCTGAAATGGACTCTTTATATACATGAATGCACAGAGACACACACAGAGACAGAGAAAGAGAGAGAGAGAGAGAGTACGCACAGATGGTTGTGAAATGTGGAAAAATAACGATCAGCTCAACAGAATAAATACTCAGCTTTTTTAAAGCAGGCTTTCATAAACTTTTCTTTATGTTCCTAATAAAGTACCAATAATTTTTCCTTGTTTTTCCTCTCTCTCTGTCTTGAATAATCCTCTTCCCTTTTTGTATCTAATTCTTTCTCTATCTGGCTTTGATATCTTTGCAGGAAAAAAAAGTTTTGACTAAAAATTATTCAAGTTCACTCTTTCTTTATCATCTTTGTTCATAATTTAATTCAATGACTTTGACTTCAGAGACACCAGATTTTGGTAATTGATGTTCAAGTATTTAATAGAAATCCACACGCAGTGTATTTTTACTTTTAAAAGTCAATTCATTCAAGGAAATTTCTCGATAGGGATAGGATGCAGAGAGAGATAGAGAATAGCTGAACATGAATATTTCATAGGATGTCAATGAGAAAGTAGAGAGAGAGAGAGACTTTGGCGTGAAATTCAATTGATGCTGGGAGCGTAATTGTCTTCATAAAGAGAGACTGGAGTCAGGGAACAGAGGGACAGAGAAAGAGAAAATTGTGCATGGACAATCAGTTCCCCACGGAAAGTAAAGCTTGCGTCATAGCCTGGAGAAAAGAGTTGAGGGGTGTTTGTCTGTATGAGTGTGTGTGTGTGTGTAGAGTATGGATAATACATGGTTTTACTAACTAACTAGCATCTCTATAGTGTTGTTGACTATTCAGAGAGTCACCCATTTCAAGTTGAGAGTCTCAGCTTTCAACACTACACACACAGACACAGGGAGGGAGGGAGAATGGAGGGAAAATCAACATTTTGTTTGATTGTGTGTGTGTGTGTTGTTTTGGGACGGACATTTGGACTTTGCATGGCTAACTCCAAATTCTCTCTCTCTCGTTCTGCTCTCCATAATATGATTTCAGAAAAGAAGAACTTGACGCTCTCATCACCACTCTCTCTTTCTCTCTCTCTCCAGACACACTTGCTATTGTCATCGCTTCTTTGACTCTGCCTTCCCTTTTGACTATAAAGTTGCGTGAGTGGAGTGTGTGTGTGGCTGTATATATATATATGGAAGCATTTTGTTGACATTTCCGAGGGTTGAATTTTCAATGAATCAGCAGTGCAAAGTCTTCTTTTTTCCTGTCTTCCATGGAGGCCCTTTCATGTTCCAGACAGCTCGGATTGAATTTGGAGAGACAGGAGAAGGAGTACAAGGCGTATACACAGAGTGGCGGACTGATTTTGCATTTTCTGATTACTTACGTGCCTCCAATTGAGGACGGACGAGCAAGCCTTAAAGTTGTCCTTAGAGGGACTCGAGAAAGAGCTAAGCTGGAAGAAAAGACAAAAGAATTGTGTGTTGTGCTGGAAGGAACGCACACGCACACACGCCGCTCTCAAATACACAAGAGATTCCATCACACAGAATTCTTGAACAATATTGAATTTACCGTTGAGCAGTCAGCCACGAATTTTAGAGAGAAATTTGTTTAGGATGGCGGATGGATGGTCCACACATTTTGGCGATTGAATTTGGAATCTTCTTGGACAGAGAGAAGAGATGAGAGGACTGTGGAGTGTGGATGGGGAGGAGGCGAGCTATTGTAATTTCTATTAATTATTGTCAAAACACTTGTAATTATTCCCCTAAAACAAAAGCATGAAATTTGATCTTGTCAGGATTTTGACGACGCCCGTGCTTTAATTGCTCTTCCAAACACACACACACACACACAAGCACACACAATGGAAAGGGATGCTTACAAAGATATGAGAAATCGTAGGCTGTTTTGGTACGGGCAGTTTACCATATTTGGATTTTTGGCCCAGTCCTTTCGTCCGTGTAGGAGGGAGGCTCCATTCTTTTCTTTGTTTTTGAGGGGGGAGACCTCGTTAACAACTCTAAACTCAGGCTTAATTATCAATTGTGTGTGTGTGTGAAGTTGAGAAACAAATGGGAAGTAACTCTTGTTTGTTCCCCGCTCTCTCCGTTTTATTGTTGTTGTTGTTGTCGTCCTTCTCAAAGATAGACCGTATTTGGATTCCCTCACATCATATGGATTTATTTCCTGCCCCATCAATTTCTATGTACACAGATAATAGCTGTAACTCTACTATTTAGGTAACACAACTCATCTCTCTCTTCTCTTCTCTCTCCCTTCGTACACTCTCAAATCAATAAGGAAGAAGATCCGGAGTAACTCAAACATTCTTCACAGGTCACATCGATACACGACATCAAAATTGTTTGTACCGTTAACAAACTATTCAAAAAATCATGGAAAAGGAAATTAAATTAAATTTTGAACACATATAAAGTCAAAAAGTAAACACTCTAAAAAATAAATCACCCTCCTTTCTCTCTATTCTATACTCATTAGTTGACAACAGAACAGCAAAGTGGAGCAGAAAAGGGAAGAGCAGGGGAAAAAAAGAATTTGTATATAAAAATCCGTACATACAAATCAACAAAGAGAAGAGAAGAATAAAGCTTTAGAGATCCAATGGGAAATTGTATCCAAAAAAACATTTTATCCCTTCGACTGTATGTGGAGCAATCCAAATCTTCAGCTCCTATATAATTTTAGCGATTTCAACGGTGACTGCACCTTCCTTTTTGTCAGTGTGGAACAAGTTGAAAAAAAAACTTTTTTCTATCCTTCTCCTGCCCATCTCTGTCTTTCTTTCTTGTTACCCTGTTCAAAGCTGTAAGCCGGGCAGGAGTGTATAAGGCGGATCAGACTGATGTAGACGATTGTGATTGTAACTCGCACAAACTTTGAATTTGAATTGTACAAATTTGAGAGTGAGAGAGAACGAGAGAAAAAAAGTGCGATGGCTGCCGACGTCAATCGCTTCAATGCCGACTACACACACATATCTATACACTCTCTTCTTCATTCTCCGACTCTTCTTTTAGTCTGGAGACTGTGACTTTGGTTGAGCGACTCTTCTTCCTTTACCTTATCTCTCCAACCGCCTTATAACCATTGACAACTAGAATTGATTTTGTGGGGATGTTTTGAATGTGTACTTGTATGTCTACTACATACTCTCCGGAAAACGACGGTCATGTGTGTGTGTGACTGTGTATATTTATATGTGAGGGAAAATCGTCCGAGAAAACTATTGGCAGGGCCTAATATGTTTTGAGATGCGTTCGTGTATGCTGATATAGAGTGTTGTGTGTGTGTGGAATGGGATGGTGATGGTGGTTTTCCTCCACTGAAGAAACTCTCTCTATATACATGTATTGTACACGTAGTTTGATTTTCGAGTAGTTTTCATTTCCCCTTTGCATTAGACGAGATAGCTTGGCTGTGGAGTTTCTCCCCATGTATTGGGATAAAACTGATTTCTCTTTCACCAATGGAGGAGTGTGTGTGGATGTACGCATCACATCTAAAAACATGGAGATGGTCTGTACATAGCTATCGTAAGGAGTGTGTGTGTGTATTGTAGATACTTGTTTGTAGTCATGTGATGGATATCTATCTCTTTGATGTGCTTTTGAGTGGAATTCCCTCTCTCCCTCTCCCTCTCTCCTTTCTGTCTGGATAAGGCCTTGTGTGTCTGAGTGGTTACCGGGTAAAAGAGAGAGAGACGAGGGAAGGGAACGGAGATGGGAGAAAGGAAAAGAAAGGAAGATGAGGAGAAGGAAGAGGACGTAAGTGATGATAACGAAAGGAAGCGGTGGCGACGGCGGTCCGCTTTCATGCCTTTAGGTTCCTTCTCCCTGTACTTTCTCCTCTTCTTCCCTCCACTCCATATTCAAACGATGATTAGTGAATGACTGAATAAATAAATTCAGATTCCTCCCTCTCTGTTTTTATTATCACCATACAGAAAAGGGAGTCCCACACGGAATTTGTAGAACCTCCAGTCAAGGTGTAAGAGAGACGAGGAGTGAGAGAGAGGGGGAAAAGAGTGCATACATTATTGCTCCATGTTACATGCCCCTCCACAAACCATGCGGTTTTCTCCTCTCTTCCCTCTTTTCTCCGCACCACTACACTCAGGCGGTAACCTTACTTTCCCTCTTTTGTGTGTAGATATTGTGTGAATGTAGGCACATGGAATAAAGTATTGATTAATTTCAACTTGTTGTATGTTCTGTCTCTTCATACTTCCTGTTTTCGCTTTATCATCCCTCATTCCTGCTTTCCTTGGTGAAGTTCCTCCGGATTTTTTTCGGAGAAAGAAAGGAATCCCATTTGAAAATGCATACTGTTGATTCAACGGATGTATAAGACTCTCTCTCCACACACACACGTACAGGTAGGGGGAAACTGTGTGCACAAGGTTTTTAAAACTGCAGGAAGACGGAACCCACACACTTCTTGTCTTGTGTTCAGGATGGTGGAGCAGTGTGTACACTTGAAATGTAGGTTGAATCCATTTTGGGTTTACACAATATTTACGTACAATCATGTGAGTGGAATGACCGTCTAACTTCTTAATGCATCCCTTCCTCTCTCTTTTCCTCTCGATTCATGAATAACAGAATAGTGGCTTAAAACTCTTTACTCCAGTTTCTCTGAGAGAATATTGTGTCTGTATGTGAGGAAGGGATGTGGGTGGGTGTGTACTCTTAGATGGGTAAAGATGGTTAGGTTCGGGAAATTAAATTCTTTGATGCTTTCATGTACTTTTAATTAAGTCTAAAGTCCGCCTCTCATGAAGCATTCGCTGAGGCTGAACACCGTCCTCTTCTGTTCATTCTAATGAATTAATGAAGGATTACTCAGGATCTAGGCTGGAGACACACGCAGGGAGGAACAAGGACTAAGAGTCACCATTGGCAAAGATGAAGGAGGAGTGAGTGTGTGTGTCTTTTTTACTCTTTACAGAGTATATACAGAATTTTAGAGTCTGTTATAAAATTTCAACACACTTTTACATCATATGAAGAGGGAAAATTTCTTTTACGTCCAGGATTTTACATTGCCGGATGTTCCCTTTCTCTCTCACGAAGAACACAGAAAAAATTGAGGGAGAGAGGAGTATGTTATTAAGAGGGAAGGAGGCATCAAAACTGAGAGATGGAGTATAAAAGCTTTTATTGCCTCTCAGCTCTGTTGTACACACGCCTTAATCTGAGACACGCCAACATATGAGAACAATAGGGTTTTAGAGAGGAGAAAGTAAAGTGAGTGAGAAAGAAAAGATGAGGGTGTCTTTTCTGGAGAATATACCAGGAAAAAATAACATTACACAAAGAGGAAGGAAAGGAAGAAGAAGAAAGAGGAGGAGGGTGAAAAGAAGACCAATGGTGATTTTCCTAGTTTATAGTTTACGTCCTCTTTACTTTCTTCTCTTTACTTGTTTATTTCTTTGAAAGAGATGAGTACTCATAGAACAATGTGCGGGAAATTAAATTTGGATAGCCCTTTTTCTTCCCCTCTCCTCACGTCTATTCTCTCAGCACAGATAGTTATATCCCAACTTTTTTTCTCTCCCCTTCTTCTTCTTCATCTCAATAAATTGCACACTCTAACAATGTGGCTAAAGTATTCTCTTTATGTGTGTGTGGGTGTGTGTGTGAATTTTTTGAAGGACATTTTTGTACGACGGAGAAAATTCTAAAGTAGTAAGTTTCACATTTCCCACTTTTAAAATTTGGGAACGTGGAAAATGGGAAAAGAGAGTGAAAGAGAGAGAGAGAGAGAGAGAAGGAGGAAACCAGGGAGAGTCGAAAGAATTTGGTAATAACTTCAACTTTTGAGCTTCATTTCATTGCGTTGTAACCCAGGATGAGAGGAAGAGGAAGAGAGGGGGAAAGGAACTCTTGTGACATGGAGTAATTTGCAAACAAGTGCGGGAAAAATGTCACTTGAAGACGAGAGAATCCAAGGGGGTGTGATATGATAATGCATGTGTATACTCCTCCTCAAAGCCCCACACACACTGTACAATGTACACACACACGTTTCAACTACTTGACACTACTAGCCATATTTAAGTGTTACACACCCTCCTCCCCATGTATTGTATGGACATGGGAGATGGAGTTTCTATACTTGTTCCTCCTCACGATTTTTCCTGGCAAGGGAGTCCTTTTGAACAGAGAGTAGAGTAGAATGGGAAGAAAACTTTTACTTTACAATACATTCTAATGCTTTCTTCCTTTTAACGTTTTCCCTCTATTTCCTCCTTCTCCCTCTACCCGCTGTTCGGTTGAATTCAACTTGTTCCGGGTATTTTTTGCATGTGTCTTCCCCAAACTTCATTTGTTTCATTGCCAGGGAGAAATCCAAAAGAGAGAGTGGAGGGAAAAGAGAGAGACAAGTGCCAAGCTTGTTCCACTCATGTTAAATTTTTTCCCTTTCTTTTTTTCATTTAATTTCAACTTTAATACACTCAGAGAGAGAGAGACACGCAGAGGATGTGTCACGAAAGAGAAAGATGCCTTCACTCTTTTTATAAATTGGCTATATATATTATATGGTTTTTTTTCTACTGGAAGGAGGAGACTATGAGAATTTGCTTTTGACGTGTATTATGTAAAAATAAAACTTAGCAGGAAGTCATGAGGAAACGTGATGACTTGCTAATAAGACTTGGACTGATGAGAGAGAGGGGAAAGCTGGGGAAAGACGATGCGATGCACTCCTTATATATTTCTCTTTGGATATACACATGAACCAAAAAGCTATGCACTGGGGGAGGAGGAGGAGGGGATGCGAGAGAGTGACTGAAGTGATGTTATTACACAATGGGAGAATGTGTCATCATGTACAGTATGAATGTCTTGTCCATTTTCTCCATGCATCACTTTCTCCACACTTCCCCATTCCACCACTCTCTCTCTCTCTTCCTCCACTTATGCACACACTGCAAGTATAGATATGTGGATGCCTATACTGAATTGAATACGGCAAGTGAAAGTGGAGGTTTATTCTCTCTTCCTTGCTTTCCCGTCTCCTCGAAGGGAGACACACTCAGAGAGAGAGAGAGAGAGAGGAGGCAGGGAAACGTGTCTTCAATGTAATAATGTATGCTGTCCGCTGTATCCCAGTGTGTGGAGTATGGAGTCTATGTTGATGCTTTCATGTGAGGAAAATGTAAATTTTTTCACGGGAAAAGAATTTCCATATTTGAGACGTTTTCTATGTTGTTCATGGCATGCATGAGAACGCCAACAGAATTTACAACAGAATTTCTTGGTGTTCATTTTACTAGCCAATTCTAACTCGTGTGTCGTCGTGTGTGTGTGTGTGTTGTATTGGCTATATATGTATGTGTCAGGCTGTTGCTCGTATGCGGAGGCCTTGCATACTGCAGACTCTTTTTTCTCTTCTCCTGTTCCGTTCAGCCCCTCTGCTCATGATGAAATATGATTTCGTTCTTTGAGACTTTCATCTGATATTGACAAGATGTCTGATTAGAAGGGAAAAGAGAGTGTACAGAGAGGGCTGAGTGTATTGTGAGAGTATGACATTGTAACGTGTGTTGTAAAATTGCATATGCATATACACAACTTATACTGTGCAAGCAAGGACGTCAATAACATGTAGAAAGTGAGAGAGAAAGAGCAACAGCAGGCAGTCGACTTTTAGACTTTTTCTTTTTCTCTCTCCCTCTCTCTCTCTCTCTGTCGACTTTTGACTCTGAAAATATTTTATTCGGAGCTTATGCCCCGAATTAATTGGTCAGAACATGCAAATAATAAAGTAATGTAATTTAGATTCAAAATTCAAATGAGCTCGGGTGAAAACTGTCGGTTGCCAAATGACTGAACTTAATTCAAACGTAGTGAGGGAGGGTGTGTGTGTGTGCTACAGAATATTAGTTTGTCTTGTGTCATGTTTTCTCTCTCTTTCTCTCACTCTCCACACTTTTAAAGTCTTTTGTGCTGGCGAGTCGTGCCGTGCAAACTCATAATTAAGAGTCAATGGGGAGGATTGATGCGATAATAAGATAGAGTTAACTCCACTCATGCACTGATTTCCAAGGCCCCCTTTTTACCCATGTTTAAAAGAGAGTGTACGGCGTGTGTGTGTAGTATCCGTATACCACCCCTTCATAAATTTTATAAAGTTTTTTTGTTGAATTTTTGGGGAAATTTAAATTCTTCCTCACTTTTTTGGAGAGCGAATTAAAACTAATAGAGAGAGAAAGAGAAAGCTAAAAGAGAAAAGATTTTGAGTTACCGCCCCTCATTTCCCCACTCTCTAATCATTCCATTATGATTATTGTGCAACATAAAAATGAGGACAAGGACAATTTTTCAGTGGATGATTACATGTTAGTACAAAATATGTTTTTTATTTATTTTTTTCGTACCCTGGTATTACATGGAAAATGGAAAATAAATAAAAGTTAATTGCAAGTTAATGGAGTTTAATCAAAGTTTCATCAAATTTTTTCAGTCACACTTTCTCTCTACACTTTGATTATGTTGACGTGAACAATCATAAGTTTGGATAGGGGACTGACCTTTGCCTTTTTAAATGTACAGAATGTTTGTGTATAATATATAGTGAAGATAATGTTTCCGCTCAATTTAGTTTAGTAGCTTCAAGCTTTAATAGTTTGGATGAAGAAGACTACAAGGGTAGGAGAAAGTGGTAAAAAAAGATTTTTTGGCTAGATTTGGTTGGCTAAAGCTGTGCCTCTGTTTTTCCATGGTTGTTCTTTAGGGACTTTCTCTCTCCCTCTCTTGCTCTCTGTATTACATTACTTGTGATTGAATCTGGAATCTTAAGATTGGATTTAAATGGATTTCCTGTTGAGTCTGCGGTTAAATCAAGCTGTTCATTCATGACCTGAACTATGATAATTGCTCTCCTCTGTCTACTTGTCCAAGATTTACAGCTTTTACGAGTCTCAAACTCTTTCAACTTGTATCCCTCCTTCTCTCTCTCTCCCTCTCCCTCTTTACTACTTTCTCCAAATACTCTTTTTTTTAAAAGATACTATACGAGCCATTAAGGTTATTGGGCATCAATCTAGACTGGACGACATGGACAGGGACATGAATTTCTGAATGACCCCTTTGGTGGTTCCTTGGCTGCCTATACCTTTTTTATTGCTTGCTCTACACCCAATTCCCCTTTCCCTTGTTCCCCTCTTGTCTATCGACTTTATCTACGACTCTGTGAAAGTGTGAAGGAGGGTCTAAAAATACTTGGAAGGTGTAAATATATCTAGTTGTATTATGTCCATGTCCATCCACTCCACAATCTACACACACACGTCTCTCTCTCTCTAGTGTGATGTCCGGATCGGTGAGACTATACTCTCTTCTGTGTGAAGATTTCTAACATTTACTTTGATTATACTTGGATCTCCAGAGTTTCTCTTTTCTATTTCTTTTCTCTCTCTGTTGGATATTGTGTAGGTACAACTGGCACGAATGTACAAGTCTCTCTCGCTTTTTTACTTAACTCGGGTTTTTTCCTCGAATTCTACGAGCGGAACTCTTCCAAAGTTTTTTCCTTCTTCGAACCCTTGTCTTCCTCCCTCTCTCTCACTCTCTCTCCGTGTGTGTGTGTATCTTAGAAATAGAGTTTTGGGTTTTGGAGTAGTGTAGCCCTTCTCCTTTGGCTCCCTTAGAACATCTCGAGATGAAGAGGAAGATCCAAGTGTGTAAGGATCCTCTGTAGTAGTTTTCTGTATACTGGGTAATGGGCTTTCCTCTCCAAAAGCAATCATTTGTTTTTATAGCTCCGCACTTTGGCACGAAATCTTCCACTTCTTCCTCTCCTCCTCCTCCTCCTCCTCCTAACTTCTGCAGCCTCTCTACACACTACATGGAGTATGTAAGTACACGGATAAGAACTGTACACTTTGACTAATTTAAAGCCTAAGGAGTGCATGCTCACATGATGTGAGAGAGGAGTGTATAATAACCAGAGTCTTACCACCTTGTGGCTGACACTTGTACTTGTACTGGAAATACAGCTAAATATCTCCATTTATAAACGTTCAATTACCATTCTTTTCTTTCCCTCCGAAAAGAAGGAAAAAAATCTTCCTTCTTTTTTACGACCCTTCTAAAATTATTGTATTATGGAAGAAGAGTCCAGAATTTTATTACATACTCTCTTTTTCTGACTCTTCCAGTCACGCACACACAATAAGGACAGTAGGGTGTGTAGTCCAAGTGAAAATTTACACAATTAGTATAATCATATCACAGCCATGTCAGAGACAAAGGAAGACGGGGAGAGGGAGAAAGACTATTATGTAATATTTAAAGGGACATGTACAAGTCTATTTTCGTTTTTTTCCCCTTCTCTCCCAACATATCCGAGTTGGCTCTTAGGAGGAAGCGAGAGACGGAGGAGGGCATAAAAGCAGAGCAAATGACTCGAGCTCTTTTATTTTACATGGTCCTCTTCTTAAAGTTGCTTTTACACATTAATTTTCTTTTTTGGCACACCACCCACACCACACCAAGAGAAAAAGAGAGAGAGAGGAGTGAGGGGGGGCTAAAAGAAATTTCTATTTCTCTCTTTATGTCCCTGCCCTCATGTATGTCTCAATTAAACCTTGATCATATTGGCGGTGGCTGTGGCGTGTGTGTGGATAGTGGTGGCTAAAAGAGCCCATCTCCATTTGGGCTCTCTTTCTGTGGACATTATCGGGGATGCAAAGGACTATTGACATGCCATGTGTGTGTGTGTTCTCCGCAAACACATACAGGGGCCATGCCACAGTGAAAGAAAATAAAATCCTGCGGTGAGTTTCGTGGGAGTTCTTGTCATGGCAGGGTTCATAAAGAGAGGCAAATGGAATCTCAAATGACGGCATTATGGGTGTCGGTGTCATGTCGCGTGTGCTCCATTGCATTGCACGCATCTCTCTCTCTCTTCACTCTTTCTATCCATGAAACTCTGGATCCTCTCCCTGGTCATTGTCTCCGTCGACCCAAATGCATTTCGTGACGGGAATTTTCATTTTGAATATAAATATCATATGGATGAATGAATTGGATGGGAGAGACCCATCCCTCCTTCCATATCTACACACACACACACCAGCAGCTCACCATCCGATTCATTTTGTATGAATTTTCTTGTGGTGACTAAAATTTCACTATTGGACTGTCTCCGTTTGGGTTGGGCCACGACGGAGGAAGTCTAAATTCTCCAGTTTTTTTTCCAATTTTATCTGTATGTCCGGGCGGTGGTTCCTACATACGTGTGTGTGGGATCCAAGACAAAAGAATTGGGACAACTGGATGTGGCTGGAAGGTGAAAGCTGGAAAGGGGAAAAATTAGCATGCATGTAAAATAGCAAAAAAGAGAGTTGGGCTTTGGCAGAGAGTGTCCGGGGAGAGAGGCTTCATGAAAACCACCAGGTGAAAGTTTCTCTGCTTGTCTTGACAAGCACCACGATGATGCTATATTTATAATCTAAATCGCCCATATGTTGCCAATATAAAAAAAAGTTTATACCTGAGCTGTGTGCTCAGACTTTTACAGTCCAAAACTCCATTATTATCCAATGCAATGTAAAGAGAACTGCATATACTCGAGGAGTAGAATAGGGGAGAGTGTGTGTGTGTTGTCTGTGTGTGGTGCGTGTGGGTTCATGTGTGTTTGGGTGCGTGGTGTTTGTGAGGGATAGTTATAAAAAAAGAGAGCAAGATGGTTAAAGTTGATTCGTATATGCACAAGTGTTTTCAATTACTCTCCTTTTTCCACTGCACTGCCCCCGCCGCTGCAAACCAAACTCACCCTGCCCCTCTTTCTCCCTCTCCTAAAATGCTGGGCTAAACGAACCCAATTTCAAACTTTCAATATTTATAAAGCTAGTCTCTTTCTCTCTACCACGAGTTTTATTCCCTATTCTAAAGCATTGCACTCCTCCTCCTTCTACCCCTGCTTCCAACCCTCAAAGTCTTCTTCCTCTTTTACTCTAGCCCTCTCTCTCTTTCTATACCTTCCCTTGGCAATGGCCTGACATTCATTTTCGTGATGCTTTCCCTATTAAAATGCTTTATATTATGAGGGAGCAAAGGTATATCATATAATACACAATACCAGCAAAGAGAGAGAGAGTGTGTGTGTGTGTGTGCTTGGGATATGGCTTGGATCTTTATTGTCTGTTTTATTTGCTTTATTATAAGTTTACGGAGGGACGCCCTTTCCCTTTTATTCGCCAAACCGTTATTACTCCTACTATGCTATACTTTGGTTAGGACAAACTCTTCTCCCAGCATTCCATGGTTGTTTCATAATTTAAAACCTCGAGAGCAAGTTGCATAGTAATTGTGTACTTTAAGGCTAAATATCAATGGATTTTCCCTTCTTTATGGTCTCCTCTAATAACTTGTTTCAATTTATGGGGAGAGGGAGCGGGGAGGAGAGAGCCATTTGGGGAGAGAACGACTTTCTTCTACTTTTCTTCTTCCCTCTTAAAATCTCCCCTTTTCCTCCTCTAAAGTATAATCTGATACACATTTATATTTTACCTTGTCATTATTTATATCTTTGGATACAAAATATCACCCCCTTTGTCCCTTTCTCTCTCTCTGTCTTCGTTTGGGCCTTGGTCCCATCCGGTACAAAAACAATGGAGTATGGAGGATGAGGGGAGAGAAAATCAGAAATTGTTTTCTTTTACTGACTCACCCTCACCTCTGACCATGCCTCATAAATTTTCCTATGCTCAATTTTAAAACAATTTTCCATGTAGTCCAAATTTGTAGGCACAACAAGACAAAAGTCTCATATTTTAAGTGAGCCATGGAGATTCAAATTAAAACTAATTTAGGCGGAAAATCATCTGGAAAATGTGTTACTCACACACACTCTCTCTTCTTTCTCTCCTCTCTTGTTGTCATCATCATGGTCTCCGGCATCGTCACGTGCGCTCGTCTAGTCCATTTGGGGACAAGTCGTCAGACAACTCAGAACAGAGAGAGAGACAGAGATACAGAGTGTGTAGAGTCCGTCAGCTCATTCGAGGACATAATGTTCGGGAATTGAATTCAACTCACGTAGAAAACCGACAGGCAGAGAGAAAGAGAGAGAGATAGAATGACAGTGAAAGAAAGGCAAGGGACTCACCCAACTTCTTTTATTCTTTTTTTTGCTTCCAATTAAGTCAGCTGGGAAAGCAAAAAGGGGAAGGAGAAAGTAGAAACTTGTCCAGCTCTCTCTCTCTTGATTCTCTAAGAGAAGAAGAGAATGCTTTAAGATGGAGCAAGTTAACTCCCGAAACTACATCTAGAATTTCTACTTACTCTTTTCCCTCTGTCTACAAGACACACACACACACAGTCGGAGGGTACAACTTCTTTATCAGTACAATAGATATAAAGTAAAATCTAGCTGAGATCTGAGACTATGTTTGTATAAGAAATTTTGTGGACTTACACAGTGAACCATGGACATGGACATTGTGAATCCCAGTCTCTCGCCACCCGTCCTCACATAATATTGTATCGTCCCTCGTAAAACTATGGACTTCACATTCTCTCCCTTGTACTGTAGACTGTGTGTGATTATATAGTAGAGAGAAGGGAGGAAACCATATTGTGGATGTTATATAGACAAATAAATACTCTTTCCCATCCTTCCTCCCTTCTCATTCTATCCCTCTTCGTGTACTCCCAATGCCAATATCATGTCAGAGGAGTGGGAACTTTCTCTCTGTCCTTCTCTCCCTCTCTATCTCTCTGCTGTATATATAGACATTGTGAGGTTGATCAAGGGACTTCTTGAGTAAGTAAGAGAGAAAGGAAAAAATGAGCTAGCATCAAACAATGAGTGTGTGTGTGTGCATTACGCTTTGATATTTTTGTTCTTCCGAACTTCCGTTCTTTCTCCTCCTCCTACTCTGTTCTGTCGAGAAAAAAATAGTACGAGAAACACAAATACGTACACCCTGAATCAGATGTAATAGTAGTGGAAAAGGAGGGAGGAGGAGGAGAAGAGGAAAGTATAAAGGAAGGGCGGATTGGTTTCAGAGGAGAAACATTAATGAGAGCATCCCGATTCGCTTTGTCTCGCCGATTGATCTTCTCTCAGCCCTAGTCCATGGCTCCCTCCCTCTCATGTACAATAGAGAGAAAGGAGGAAGAACATGGATTGTGTGAACACGTGACGTTGGCAGTCTGAGGGTCACCAAACACCGGGGAGTGAAGGAAAAAAGAAGAAGAGGATTTAGTCCGTGGTACGAAAATGTGGAGAGAGGGAAAATGTTGAGTAGACGAAAAATTACAGTTCCCCGAAAACTAATGATTGGAATTGGTCACAAATGAAGATTCGAGTTGTACGTCAGCTCAATTCACTCCTCTTCCTGTACGCACGACACACAATTTTTATTAGAAGGAAAGGAAGGAGAAAGTTTGTCTTCCTCCATTAATAGTATGCTGGTAATATGTTACGTCCCTAGCATATACATGGGATGAGAGGTGACTCTCATATTCCTTGCCAGAGCAAATTATTTTAGCCTGTACTTTCCGTACTTTTGCTACTAGCTCCACGGCGTTCATATCATTTTTGTTGTTCCTTGATTGTTATTTTTTTATTGGTTATTCTTTGTCAGATTCTTTTTACTCTGTGTGTCCTCTCTCTCTCCTACCTTTTCTTCTCGTTCTCAATTCGTCATGAAGATAGGAGAGTGAAAGACAGAGACTGAGGAGGGAAGAAAGTTTGGCTTTATTTCATCTGTATTTTTTTCATCTATTTTTTCTGTTATCTTTGTGAAGACAGTTTTTTTTCTCCTTGCTCTTTCACAAAATTCATGGAATCATAGAAGGCTTACCTTGAGTAAAAGCACATTTATTTTATTTAAAAGGGACGGCAGTGGAGACACATAAAAGTAGAAAGAGGGGAGAAATTAAATTGAATTTTCTCTAAAAATTTCAAAATTTTATTTTCACTACTCTGTTCCCTCCATTTGACAACCACAATAACAGAGTAAGAGAAATGATGTTTGACTTTCTACCAAAATTCCCAAGTCTGTCAACTTGAGAATAATTTTTTTTTTCAATTTAGCTTTGCATAGAAAATGTTGTGGATTTCTTCATGTTTTCCTATTTCTTTTCGTGTAATAAAAAAGGATGAGGGAAAAATCCTTGTCAGTGTTTTGTGTCTATTTTTTGTGGTGTGTCGGTTGAGCTCAGACTTGGAAACACAAATTACTGAGAGAGAGAGAAGAAGAAGAAAGTCTGTAAAAGAAAGCTGGTGCTTAGAATCAAAACGTAATAATAATTTCTTGACAAAAGAGAGCGAGTTTAACCAGACACAGAGAGGGAGGGAGGGAGAAAAGCTAAAATCCTGAGGACTGTCAAGGCCTACAGAGAGAAAATATTTACTTTTGTATGAAGGGGAGACGAAACAGAAAGAGAGAAAAGGAGAAAGAGGATGGGGTAGGGCAGACGACGAGGAAAAAATAATATTCTACAGGATTGCATTGCTCATTGTTAAGAGCAGAATGAGGGGGAGGGGATGGAGACAGAGATGAGCAGGAGAAAGAGAGAAAGAGAAAAAAGTTTTTCTATATGTAAGAGGGGAAAATTAGGTCATATCAGTTTGAGGATTTATGAGTAACATGACATGAAACTGACAGCCCCTGAAAATATGGTGGGGAAAGAGGGAGAGAGAGAGAGGGAAAAGATGAGAAGATGAAATGAGAAAAGGATGGGTATTATTACTAAAGAGTGTACACATGGCCACATTATAGGTATGAATGAGTGTGTGTGTGTGGGAGACATTATACATACATACGCACATATATTTAGGATTTACAGTTTGATAGGATTGACCCAAGAAAATGAAGATATATTTGACGTTTTGTCGTCTGCTCTGGCATCCCATGAAAACCGCTCAGCTCTTGGTTTTCCACTTTGCCTCATGCTGACGATGGTTGTGGTAGTGGTGGAGGTTCCCGGACTTTCTCATCCTCCTCCCCTTCTTGAGATGTTGAGAAAAAGTTGGGGGAATGGAAAGTAGACAGCAACTTAGGTTGGGAGAGTCATTTAAGCTCTGGTACAATGATGAACTCTTTTTTCCGTGAATATTAGCATAGTTTAGGGAGGGGACTGGAGAATGAGTCTCCCTCCCCCATACATATATATGGTCTATGTGTAAAAGGCATTGTCATCTCACTTCTTCTTTCCCTTCTACCCCCCACCCCCACTATTCCCCCTTTCTCTCGGTTGGACTTGGGATCGATTTTTTTGAGATTCAGAATTCAAGGAGCATCTAACTTACGTAGCCCTGGCTTTCTTGGCTTGACTTTTGCCAACTTTTTATGCTTATGCTAGTTGAAGCATCTCAAACTATCTCTCCTCCCTCTCTCTCTCACTCTTTTGGCTAAGTGATGTCATTGTCTTTAAAGAGTCATACACACACATAAACTGTGTGTGTGTGTATATAACATCTGCGATGGAGAGATGAACTTTTTTTGCTAATTTTTCATTTTCATTTTACTTTCTCTCTCCTACTCACACACACACTCCAGCATCAAGGAGGACTGGCTTTCTCCTTCTTCCTTCCTCCCTTGTCTCCTGCCTTAATAATCGGCTTCCTCCTCTCTCTCTCTCTCTCACCAAAAACTTTCAAGTCAAGTCAACAAATCCTGATCATTTGAAGGTTGGTTGATTTCCAATGAGAACACACACATTATACATATAGAGAAAAAGTTCAAAAGGCCCAAGCGCCACACACACACTTCTTTTTTTATATGAGAGGCCAGGGGAGAGGGAAAGGGAACGAGACTCATGGGGTGATGACAGAGACTGTCATTTTCACTTTTGCTAATGTTCCACCACCCCTCCCCTCCCCCTTCCATGTACTTTTTCTCGGAATCTGGAGAGAAAGGACGATCATCATTTACACATACATATGCCCTCCTTCCAATCCACTCTCTTCCCTCCCTTCGTCCTAAATGACTTACAAGACAAGAAGATGACGAGCAAAATTCCCTAAAAACTTTCTTCAGAGAGAGAGAGGGAAAGGAGAGAGAGCTCTGCTTAACCATCCAAAGCTTGTCTTTGACTTTCCCAATTTCTCACATTGCACTGGAGAAAGTATTTCTTTTACTCCTTGTATTTACATACTTTTTGTGAAAATGTTCTGCTCCCTTCCTATGTACACCCTTCTTTTAAAAATATACTAATCAAAATCACAAATTGATCTTTCAACTCAAATTATGTACCGCAAAGGGAAAAGAACCCACACACACACAGCAGTATATCTGCGTAGACGATGCGTGTGCGTCTGGATGTGGAGCGAATAAAATAGAAATGTGTGGAAAGTGTAACTTATTTTTTAAGCGTATTTGAACCCTCCTTCACAATTGAGGAGGGTTGAAAGCCAAAAGTGAGAGGATGAGAGAGAGAGATTTTGACTTCATCTTCATGCACAGCTTCACCTGCATGGAAAGCACATGCATGAACGCATTAGAGCGACTAAGCCTTTCTCTTGTCTCTCCTCTCCTTCCTCCTCCTCTTTTATCCTGCTAAAAGCAAAAAAAAGAATGAGGAAGAATGAGAAAATGAAAGATAAAAGAATGTAGGAAGTTCCCCTCTCTTTTAACATGCCTTGAATTACTCGTCCTTGTCTCTCTTCTCTTCTGCCTCCCCCCGTTCTCACACTCTTATCTTGTCTCATCTCATGTCCTTTGAATCGTCGTTCCTTCATTTGACGCTCCCTTGTTTTCTCCCGTGATCGCATCTCAGAGAGGAAGAAAGATTGAGAGAGGGAGAGACAAGGGGACGGAGTTTATTGGAATCTTGTCAAGGAGAAGAAAAATGTTATGCAAGTCTCGCAGATGCAATTTTGACTCGGCACTCTCCTCATTCCTCATCATGTATATTATAATAAAATTGAAAGAGGGTGAAAGTTGTGCTTCCCTCAAAAATTTCTCTTTGAGGAGAGACGAAGAAAGCAAAGCCGTCTGAGTGTGTGTTTGTATGCGTGTGTGTTATGTGACTCCTCTCTTGGTGGTGTGAAATAAGAGCGGGGAAAAATCAAGACGAATCTTTTTGTTATTTTTTTGTGCCCCGAATCTTTTAAAGAATGACTGGGGGAGGGAGGGATGGAAGGAATTATTATTATCACTCAGACTGCACCATGTATGCATGTTCGTGTGTTAGGACTTTGGTCTACATTTTTGTACAGCATGTTTCATGTTTATACATGTATCCTCCATTTAGAACTCACTTCATTTCTCATTGTGAGTAGAGAGGAGGAGGCGGAGGAAAAAATTGGGGAGTATGCAACTAATCTTGTTTTATTTTACGTCTTCACTTTATCTCCGTTCTCCGTGTGTGTGTGTGTACAACAAGAGTGAAGGAGAAATACATGGGCTGGCCAATGTAATGCAGAGGAAGAGTAAGTGTAGTTGTGTGTGTGTGTGTATGGATAGAGATGGTGGTGCCTTGAGGGGTGAATATGATGCTGAGTATGTGTAACGATGCAATAATGTCGAGAAATCCTTTTTATGATGTCTTTTGGGGAAGGTATCATTGATGGGGTTGAGGCATTACTCCAGTAAAAAAGAGTAGACTGGAGACTGGGGCTGTGTGGCTACAGAGAAGTAGTCCTTACTTAAAAAGAATATTAGTGGTGTAGGATGTACGGCTTATGTATGTTTTTGTCCAAAGGAGGGGAAGAAAAAGATTTTAATGGTCCTAATAAAATACTCTTAGTTGTGACGTAAGCGTAAGATGAGTGTAATTGAGTCACTTTATTGATTTTCCATGTTTTTTTTTCTTCTGTGTTTACAGGGACAGAATCATGCGGGTGAATTTGAGCAATATCAGTCATATGGATTGCAAGGTAAGAAAACGTCTCTTTAATTACATTAAACAAGGAAAAAAACCCATAATATAACGGTACTTGTACTTGATTGTATTTAATTTTATGAACCATGACTAAAGAAAACGAGGGAAATACAACATACGATAATTAAATGATGTTGGGTCCCACCCGGGCGGTGACTCACACACACGCTTTTAAATTAGTGATGAGTTTTTGCCAAATTTTGATAGAGCTGCTGTCTACTTTTTAGTCTTGCCATACATTTAGGGAGGAGGGCGAGGAGGGGAGGGGAGATAATGAATTATTATTTATACACCACTATCATAATTAAAAGCTCGTTGTCTATCATGCCAGTCTTTTTCTCTCACTCTTCCGTGAGGGAGTTCCAGTCATATTGTAATTGTAAAATGTCCATGACTTACTTATCGATAGATTTGACTGCCAGTGGGAGAGTCACAAACACACACAATTTTTTTCTTAGTGATGGACGGGCACTCTAATATATATTATAATAAAAAATGGGTGGACACGCAACCTCATGCTAACTAATGGTAGGATAGAATATTAGATAATATAATATTAGACCAAAAGAGTAGGGTGACTTTCATCATGTGCTTGTGTACATGTGTGTGTGTCAGGGAGGGAGGGACGAGTAAATTGACGCTCTTGACTGGGACAGAAAAGTGACAAGAGTTTCGACTCTACATACACACGTAGTGTGTGGTGTGTAGTGTGTGTTCCTTCCCTAACGGTCATTTTCCGTGTGTAAAACTAGGAAAATACTTGATAAAAATATTGGAACACCCACACAAACCTTGTATGTTGTATTTCGTGTGTGTTTCGAGGGAACTCAGCATGAAGCATGTGAGGCTAGAGGTAGAGAGGGGGGAAGTTTGAGTCACATTTAATTTTGTTACAACATGTGTATTTTACAGTATATAAGATATACGGGCTGTAAATTTATTGTGCCTGCGAAATTAACATTGTAATCAAAGCTAAGGGGTTCCATGATGAGGGAGGGAGGGACGACGAAGGGGGGTTTAGGAAGGCGGGGATGTTTCCATGCGTTCTTTGATAATGATCAAAAAACAGAGAGAGTGAAGCTTCGACGGAGAAGGTATTCTCCAAAACATTTACATCGTACATGGCATGCATTTATGACTATGTATTGCTAAATACACAATAGGCCTCCTCTCTCTCTCTCTCTGTTAAAAGCTAGGAAGGGGAGAAGAGGAAAACACAAAATTGAAGCGGCATGAATAGAACCGAGGAAAATTCCCTATTGTACATTTTAATCTGAAAACTCATTGGATGGCTATTTTTGTTGTGGTCGCTGTTATCTTTATCCCGAAAATTAAGTTAATTAATGAATTAACTAGGGGTGATTATATTTACAGTTCATATCTTTCCATAATATTAATACACCATTTAACTACGCTTGTTGTTAGGTCTGGGTAAAAGTAAAGTGCGTGTTTGTGAGGAAGGGAGGCATTAAAAAAGTTTAATTCCAATTATCCCTCTTAACTTGTATTGATATAATGGAGGCCAGGGAAAGTGGACTGAGATGTCAATAGACGAGTTATTTTAATTCACACAAACACACACGCATACTACACACACTAGTATTGAAATGGAAAAAATGAGGCTGTAGTTCATTTAATAAAATTACCCCCTGAATGAAATGTGTGGTTTCCCCCGTCTCTCTCTCTCTCCTCTGTGTGTGTGGAAGGAATAATGGGAAAGTTAAGAAAGGACTTCTTTGCGGAGAGAAGAGGAGGACGTGGAATGGAGGGAGGAGAGAGAAAAGAAATATATCACGGAATGTAGAGAGAGAGAATGTGTAAAATAATAGATTGGGTGTGGGTGCGGGGGCTACTGAGAATTTTCCCCTGTCTATAAAATTGCTACAGTTTTCATACACTGACTACACATTACATGCATACACGAAGAGGAGTATACATGGAGTAGGGAGGAGGAGGATGATGATCATGAAAGGAGGGCCGTGAGGCATTTTGTATTAGGAATTGAGAAGGCCATAAGTTTTAATTTAATTACACGCTTCCATCTGATTTATTCCTCAGTCCCATCATTTGTAGTCAGACTACATATTCTTGGCTTGGATAAAATCCCCGAGAAATTCACATTCATTGTTTTTACAGTTGAGGCAGTTGGAAGAATGTACGTAATAGTGGTAGTACCAACACACACACACACACTCACTCTCACACTGCATGAAAATCCTTCTCTTTGAATCTGGAAATTAAATTAATCTAAGGAATAAAGTCATTTATAGTACAACTTCCATCTCTCTCTCTCCTCACATAATATAATGCTCTCCTCCTCATCCACTTCTACTTATTATCATGGTTAATGGCGTCAAAGCATGGTGTACTCCCTTATACATAGTTTAGTACATACTACATACATACGTAGAGTGTGTAAGACTGCGAGGGGGTGAATGTTTTTCATTCATGAATAAAGATTACAATTCCTCCTCCGTGTCTGATTACAAATTTACATATTTCTGTATAGCCAAGCAGGGATGGACAGGGAGAGAGGGAGAGATAGGATAATAATACTATTAACTGGAGAATCTGATTTTGTATTATTTCTGTCCTGTAATTTACGTGTGTGTGTGTAGTGTACATAAATATAGATGTACGTGTTTTGTGTGTAAATATACAAGAAATAAAGAAAGGCATACCTATGTAATTACATGATAATAATCTTGGATTTTAATTTTCTTCATTTTTTTGCACTGTCTAACTCCCCCTGTGTCTCTCTTTTTCTATTTGCAGAAGGACTCACTCGTGATTAACCCAACAGGCCCGGCGAGCTGTGTCTCCAAGGGAAAAACTGAGGTATGTCTTTTCTCTCTCTTCATTTAATCCTCTTACACGGCGTTAAATTCTGGTTGATCATTTACTTTGTTGTTATCGACATGTTCGCTACGAGTACGACTTGATTGCCTTCCCAAGATTTATATTAATGGTCCACATTTCTCCTCTTTCCTCCTCCTCCTCCTCCTCCTTCTGTACACACTTAACTATTACACATTATCCCTATATACAATATTACCCCTCTTTTATTTTTTATACTAGACTCCCGTATATAAAATCAACTGTGTGTGTGTGTGTTTTTCCACGGTGTATTCATAACATGTAGTATATAAAATTTTCCCCATTTCCCTCCTCCCAAGTTGTCCTAGCCTGTGTGAACCTAAAATAAGAGAGAGATACTATCCAAGTCATCCTGAAGAAAGCGAAATTGTGTGTGTGTGTGTGTATATATATATATATACCTTCACTATCATGTTGTTGCACAAGTACTTGTGTCGAGTGCGGAATTTATTGGGGAGTGAAAGACGTGTGCTAAAAGTAAAATGTACACACACACAGCAAGAGTAGAGTGTGCGTACAGTGTGCGTGTGTATGTGTACAGTCGAGTGACTCTCTGTAATAAAAAGGTAGCTCTGTTGGTGCACTTAAGGGACTTATCTTTTATGAGCTGAATGAATGAGGATAGAAATAGTGAGTTTTCTTTTCATTCCTTTTCCCTCCTCTTCGACCATTATTATTGCACAGTTAAAGCCACATTTTCTATCTCTTTCTCTCTTTTTTTGTGAGGATCACAAAACAGTTCATTTTTAACATGAAATAAATGTCGATTGTGGAATATTAGAGGAAGAACCAACGAACCAATGTTATGAGGAACAGTTGTATTTATTCGTAATGTCGTTGTATAGAGAAGGAAGGAGGGGGTCGTACCTATCTCGGATCGGTTTTTCCTATCCTTGAGGTGGTTCCAAAGTAGCTGACCATCCTATCGTAACAGAAGTTTCCTTCCGGCCAAAAGTTTTTCCTTTCTCTCGTTTTCCTCAACTCTTTCTTTTTCCCTTCCCTCTCTCTCTCTTGAACTTGTTTTAACGGTGAGAATGGAACCAACTGACTGAGTGTGCTGTACTGACCACTTTTGTCGAACCTAATTGGTGAAAATAGTCTGCGTGCTCAGGATATAGGACAGCCACAGCCACACATAGACACACACAAAGGAGAGTCTCATGTTGAGTATAAACATGTGAGAAGGACTCTCTCCAACTTTTTATCCACGGAGAGGTGAGGAAGGACTCGTGTGTGTGGGTGGAACTGTGTAGCAATCTAGTTATTGGATGTGTTGAAGGGAGATTCAAAGACTTGACATTTACTATATGGGAGGAGAAAAATGAGAGGAGAATTCATAAGTTTTTTCTCTCTCTCTCTCTCTGTCTTTCTCCTCCTCCTTGTTCATGATGATGATCTGGAATGAAAAAGAAATAAAGGAAGATATGGGAGATGAAGAAATGGATTGTGTAATTGAATTTTGACTAGGTGTATTATATACTGTCAGGGAATAAATTCCCTTCCATTTTTAGTATTGTTAATGATGCTATTTTGAATTTACTCTTATACGTTACTAATATTCATCTATGCATAACTAATATTATTCATCCGCATTGTTAAAAATATTGTACACTAGCATTTGAATTGTTAGTTAATACTAATTTATGTAAGACAAGAACTTTTTCATTATCTGTGCACGTGTCCTAGATAACATTCATCCGCACAGTCAAGACAATTGTGAACCATCA